>JAPDSC010094606.1:3740-20158 GCA_026290005.1 Latrodectus geometricus | reverse complement strand
GCATTTAAGGAAATAAACATAAGATTGTTTAACAAAAGTAGCAAAGTGTTGAAAACCAATTATTAGTTTCATGGTAAATAAAAACTCCCAACTCGAAGATGATATATAAATAACACTTAGGAGTACATTTACGTTATCATTGTTACAAGCTTTTATAAGCTACAGGACTAAATAATAAATAAATTTATTTATGCCTAGATTTTCGATTATCGTCATCTATTTACTTTAAAAATTATGAAAATGAAAGAAATTAACTTGCTTCTGGAAACAATATATTGTTTGGTATAGTTTATTCATTACTTTAGATAATTTTTATGCATTACAAACATATTTAATTTTTTTTTAAAGTTAAGGTTAACAAATATATAACTTCAACCTTATTATGTCAAAAATAAATCCAAATTATAAATGAATTTCCACTTCTTGTGATATTAAAAAATTTGGTTATTAATAAGTTTTGTTGCCATCTTCATGATTTGAATAAGTAAAAACTTTCTTATTCTATTTCTTTTGATTTTAAGTTCCTTGATAAAACCACAATATTAAAAGATAGAGTATATTTTTCTTGACTTATGTACTCATACTATTTTTGGGGAACTAAACATTTTCAGATATTTGCGTTACCATCGAATTCTTCAAACATATGAGAGAAACATTTTCTAGTATTTATTCTACCATTGAGTTTATCGAAAGTTCTCTTATTTTTACCCCCTTTTCGCATTTGGCTGTGCTTACATATTATATCTGCGCATTTTTATAGTTTTGGAGGTTCAGTTTCTTCTTTGGAAATGTGCCTCAAGTATCCTCAGTACTAGGAAATAAAAAAGAATTCTGTGCAGTTGCCAAAGAAAAATCGAGTTTCTTTAAAAATTTCAATTGGATTTAAATTTAAACTGTTCTTCCTAACTTTTTTATAAAAGAAAGATAGATTTAACAAAAAAATATTCCAGATAGAAGTCGATTAAATTTAGTTTTTATTAGAAATTACTTAAATAACACAAATAAATTGCTTAGATTAAAGCTAAAATTATCATCATAGCGAATTTACTAATAATGAAAGCAGTTCATAAAACAATGAATGACTTTCTTTAATTATATACAAATTTTACAGTATGCCTATTTTAATAATACAAATACAAAACAAATGTGTGTGAGCATGTATATAAAATATTAGTTTTACAATGATATTGAATTTTAATATAGTTACAAATTTTAATCTTAATTATATTTTAAGTTGGTAGCTTTAAAAATCCTTTACAATTCACTTTGAGAAAACACAACACAGTTATCGATTTTTTTAAATATCTTGATATGAGTATATAATGCAAAGAGGTAGTTTTCTTTCAATAAAAATTTGAAAGGTCATTACAGTATTCAAACACTCTTAACTGCAAATGGAACTTTAAATTTTGGATATATTTTAATCGTGCAGTGTTAATGAGACACAGTAGACATTTCATTGGCTATAAAATTATGTAAATTTTGTGTACTGAGTCTGTTGAGAACATATAAAACTGAACATACGAAAGAAGTTTAGTTTTATTATAAAAGAACATAATAAATAACGTTATTCTTTTGAATCACCAGTGAGTATTAATGGAGATGAAAAGTTGAGAATTATTAATGTTTATTTAAAATAAAATAGAAATAATTAGAGAAATTGCTTGTAGAGAAATGCTGCATATTTTCAAACCTTGCTTAACTCTTATAACTCTTAAATGTTTCATTGATAACTTGAATAACAAGTTTTAACATTTCAGTGATTAAATATCGCATATACTATTGGAAATAATGATAGGAAATTTTTAATTATTTACTTCTTTAAGATTGAAAAATTTACAAATATGGCTCTGTTATCAAAACTTAACACTAAGAAGAAGTTGTAAAAAAATGACTAAGAATTTCACTCTACATATTCTTTTAAAAGTACACTGGAGTAATTGATACGAATCAATAATTACATAATCAGAATAAAAAATGAAAAATATTTCTAAAAAAGTTACGATGAAGTGATGGTGCAAGGGTTTTGTAACACTAACTTTAACTTAAATCCAATATTCAAAACCTGATGTAATTGCAACAGAAAATGCGGAATGAAATTTTTAGTCATTTTTTTAGTGAAAGAGATGCAAAAGTAATCGGTCAAAAATTTAAGACATCAGATTTATTGTTCCAGAAAATACCTCAATAAATCAATAAGCAAAAGTGAGGATCATGCAGGCTAGAAGTACCTCAATTTTCTTAACTTGTTTCAAGAATTCTTGTGATAATGTCAATGATATTGTTTGAGAAAAATATTGTTTTAAATAAACTTTTTTGATAAGTATAATGTGAAAAGAACTGCATATTCCTTTTAATTTTTATAAAGATGGATTGAAAACCAAATCAAACCAAACTTCAGACCAATGTCCTAACATAATCGAACATAAGTAACTAAGTTTGAAATATATATTGAGTCATCTTCAAACAAAAACGAAATTTTTACATAGTTTTAAAATAGTGTTGATTCATGGATAAAAGTCCAATGCATTTCACTTAATTACTGTCTATATTTTGATGGTGAATTCACTTAAGTTTGGAGAATAAACGACATACAAATTGATACTGTTTACATGTGATGAATGGAAAACATTGAAACACTGTACTGGAAGTCATTGTTTTCACATTTATGCTTAAAAATTCTATGATACATCTCCAATATCATTTTTACGTACACTATATGATGTTCGATTTGTAAGCCAAAACTATTGAGACGTTTTATTTTGTAACCCTATAACTGTATACTTTTGAAATTTTCCTTCAATGTTTCTCTTCTTTAAATGTTCCCAACGAGAGCGCAAAGCATGTTTATTGCTATGCCCACAGTCTCTTTCAAGAGTGTCCGTGCAAGCCCGGAGGCATTTTTGCTATTTAACCTAAATCCATGAAAAAAACCGAAGTATCAGAGCATTGTTTAATAATGCTCCGAAGAATATTTAAACATAATGTCCTTTATATAAATATTTATAGATACTTTAGACATTTTTTGTTTGAATACATATTTTACACATTTTATTTTCATCATACCTATATTCTTACCATGCCGCCCAACCTGTCTAGTGGTTAACGTTACTGACTACGGATGGGGAGGATCTGGGTTCGAATCCCGGCTCAGGCATGGATGTACTTTCTCTTTCTCTCTCTATGTGTTTCTTGTCCTTTCCTCAGCTGATGGATGAATGTGGTCCTCCCTATAAATGGGTTTTCGGTGGTGTGGGTGGGTGATTCTACTCGTACCTCCGTGACTTGGTTCACATGTGCCCACCATGCTACGATAAAATGAGTAGCAGTTTTCGGCCTTGTTGGGGCAAATGGGCTGATGTAATTACTTGCTTAAGGGTGCCCGCCATTAGAAATAAAAAAAATCGTACCATTTAATGAGTTTTAAAATCAATAACATGCCTTGATTCAAAACATATTAGTTAAAATTCTCTTTCTGAAACTGCTAATCGAAATACCCAAAGCTCTAGGGAAAATAAAAACCCCTGTTTACTGTAAATAAATACAACTTGATAAACAACCATGTTATTGGGAAACATTGATTTCCTTTTAAGTTTATATAATCAAAAACCACCTTATATATGTGAGTCCTGCTTCCCTCATTTCTAGTAAAATGTCAATTCTACATACATCTGAAACTATAAGGACATACGACGCAATCTTGTTCCCAACATTATTTTTAAAACGTTCCAGGACACTGACACAAATGTGTGATGGCCGTTGGTGAACTAGAAAATGCTACGGTACACTTGCTTGTCAGCCGGGGAACTCAGTATCTTTTTTGCTGGCACGTATACGTGACAGTCGGCACGAAAGTGATCAAAATCAATAGAGTAACGTGTAAATCAGATAGAGCAATGTAAATCAGATAGAGTAATTCTAAATATGAATGCAGTAGAATTATGTTTGGGATATTTTAAATGAATGGGTTGTTGTTCCCCAATGCAATTACCAGAAAGATTCTTAAATATATATTGTACTATGTAAACGAGAACGTTCTTGCCTTTTTAATGACCCAAAATAACATGACCTACAGAAAGTCTAGTCTATTGTTAGTCATCGAAGCAATCACAATCGGCATCCAGCACTTTATGCCAACGTGTCTCCAGATGTGCAATCCCTTTGCTGTAAAACTTGAGAGTCTTGAAAGCAAAGAAATCCCCTAGTGCTGTGCTTGGTGCATTTTCCTTCGCTGGTGGAGGATTTTTCACGAAAATGGTTTTCCAGGGAATGGAACATGTGATAATCTGATGGTACAAAGTCAGGTGAGTAAGCAGGATGGCACAAGTCTCCAAACCAAGTTGCTCTATTGTATTTCTACCCTCTAGCTCGCCCGACACGCCACCTCGCATTATCGGTCAAGAACAGTACACCCTTCAGATTAACAAGTGCTCCTTCTGCTGCAATGTCTGTTTCACACGTTCCAATTGCTGCGAGTACACGTCCACTGTGACAGTTTGACCACTTGTTTGCAGCTCACAGTGTATCATTTAATGACTATTCCTCTAGACACTAACCATAATCTTGCGAAGGAACGTATGCGGTCTTGCACTAGATCTTGAACAGCATCTTGGGGTAATAGTGCTGTGGTATGAATCACAGCACTATTCCTAAAATTTTGACATTTGGTGACTGGATGCAGCAGTGGTTAACAGCTTTGAAGTCGTAAAGCAAACAACACCGAAGGAACTATTTTGACATGTCTTTTTTTCATCACTACTGTACGTGTTATGATTGATGAATGTACGTGGTAGACCTGCTTTTATCGATATTCATAGTATCAATTGACCATTGTTTCAACCACATCATACACTAACTTGTATAAGTATTCTCACTTCATTCAATGGCAACATAAAAATGGCAAGAGCTTTCTTATTTACCTTATACAAGTATTAAAAGAGAAATTTCAGATTTTTTCTTTAACATGTCAGAAATGTTATTTGTTGAAGATTAGAAAATTTCCTATCATTTGATTAAAATGACATTTATTTATTAGAATTCTTTACTACTCAAGAAACTATACTACTTTTTATGGTACACCCGAATTGGGAGTTTTCTTTTGCTTACAAATATCAAGAATGCAAGTTTTCTTATTTTGTTTTTTGCTTAATATTTTCGTTATACTTCGTACATCTCTGGAGCCTAATTAAAATTAAAAAAAAAATTCCCTTTAAGATTTTGCATCCAAAATTTCAAAATACTTAAAATGTTTTTAGCAGTATGTTTCCAAATGCTCTATTTTGACTACTGGATCTAATTGGTATAATATATAATACGAGGTTTGTTCTTGATTCTTATATATTGGTAAAAATATAAAAAATCTCTCACAAACCTCACATCAGTGTACCAAATTAATTAATTTTTAGTTCTAATAAATTTTTGAACAATACAACAGATTTTAGGGCTATAATTTTAAGCATCGTGTAAACATTTTATTTGGTTTTTAAATAATGATAAATTAAATATATAAATGACATGAGGTAGATGAAATTCAGGTATTTACACAAAGCTAGGAGTATGGTAAATATAAATTAATAAATTAATGAATTAAGAATTGCAACCTGAAATGAAAATAGGTTCTAGAAACTAGTTAATAAATTAAAAAAAAATTTTTTCTTTCTTTATACGGATCTCAGAAAAGAAAGGCTTAAGAGTAATTTTAATTGAATTTTTAAAAACATCGTTCAAAAGATGTAGATAAGCCTCACCATTGTTCAGAATAATATTATGTTCCTTAGTAAAGAAAAGCCTTGGTAAACCTCAAGCCACTAGTAAATTATAAAACTGCATATTTGCTGTTGGTATGCTTTCTTACTTAAATGGATGATGAAGAGTGTCCTTGGTTTCTACTTTTTTAACATTTGAATATGTCCCACTATCTATGAATGTTCTCCAAAAGAAGTACTATGTTGAACTTTTATGGTTTATCTCACATCCTTCATTTTTAAGTTATCCGTTTTCTAGGTTAAATCTATATCAATCACAAGTCTTATTGAAATATCTATAACCATGTTTTAAAACAAAATATTTAAGGAGATAACTAGTTATAAATATGAGAACATAAAAAATATTATTTTCCTCTTTTAAGAAATTTAAAATTTCTTATATATTACTTTCCAAACTATTTCAACTTGCATTTGCATCAAGCGGATGGTTTTAAATATTTTATTAAATGGTCTATAATGAGTATAAAAGTGATACTTTATGATATAATTCAAAATTTCTACAGAATTCTGCATATGCAAATGAATCTTTTCATAATGTTTGAATAGGATTTCTTTTCTTCGAGAGCAAATTTAAAAATAGTATTGCCTTTGTTAATGAAAATGAATTTTAAATTATTTTTAGTTTCTGCCATTCGAAAACTAAAATTCTTTTATTTTATGAACAGCATATTTTTAAAACAATTTTTAACAATTAAAAATTTAACAAGTTTTCTATACAATCACATTTTTATCTAACAACGCTTAATGCCACACAATGACTGAGTAATTTTTTTTCTTATTCATAAGTTTTAAGGTTTTCTTATTCATTAGTTTTAGGGCTATTTACTCTAAAGCATATCTGTTTAATTTAAGATAAAACAGGGAAAAAACAATCGTAGGCATAGTATGGTAATAGTATTAGGAAATGAAATCTCCATCATTTAGAGATCCTTTATATGTCTCACGAGATATATGGCAAATACATTTAAAAATGTAGATTAACGAGTAATTAAATATTTATCCATAATAGTTTAAGCTCAGAATTGTGTATAATTTCTTAATTAATTGAATTTCTTTTATATTAATAAAGGATTTTTAAGATTCCAAATTTATTCACGTAGAAAGATATTTATAAGCAATTTTTATATATTTATCACTTCTTAAAAAAGATTTTATAATTTTATTTAAAATGTTTCTGTTTTTTTATTTTTATATGTTTATCACAATATCAGGAATAAAAATGATTAAAATGGAAAAATAAAGCAGATTATTTCTCCTAAGCATTTTTAAACTTAATAAATTCTTTTTTGTATTATTAACCTTTTAATTTTGAATTCTTGTATGCAAAATAAAATTAATTTTAATAATTCTTATTGAAGAATTACATTTAAAAACACCTTTGTCAAACAAATATAAAGCGCAATTATGCACTATACAATATTTAATTACAAGTTGCAGACATCAATATTTTATATAAGTTAAAAATATTACACATAAACGATATTAAATGTTTAAAGAAATATTAAAATTCTTACGGTGTCTTTCAAACTAGCAAAAATAACGTTGAAATATTTATTACAAATCAAATAATGATTTTTTTTTAATTTTCCTAATTTACATTTTTCTAAAAAGGATTCCAATTTTTAGTTAAAGAAATTATTACGCATATTTTTATTCAAATAATCATGCTACTTTTTTAATTATCTTATGTTTGCAAAGTTTTTATTTCAAAACAAATAAGCAAAACCGATAAATTTAATGTTACACAATTTTAAAATATATTTCATAAATCTAGTTATATCTAATTTTATCTAATTTTGTTTGATATCAAAATAAAATTTTTTATACATTAAAAAAAATATGTAACATATTTTCGAAATATAGCAACATTTTATTATTTTTTTCTTCAAATAACTTGTATCGCTTAGAAAGGATGTTAACAAATATAAAACCTTTATAAATTATTCATTTCTCTTATAATACTCACTATAAAATTAGAATATTACTTTTTAAGTTACTAAAACAAATTAAAATTGTCCAATTTGTATATTTACTTTTCTGTAATATTTACTTTTTAATTTACTAAAAAAAATAAAATGTACTAATATGAATATGTTAAAATGTTTAAAATTTTATTTACTTTTTTCAATTTTATAGAATCTGAAAATTTTAGAAATAAAATGAAAAATTCACGACTCTAATTCAATTTTCCCCAAAATATATATTTTTTTAAATTTTCTCTGTAGCAGAAATGTTTGAATAATTTTATTCTAATTGTTTAATATTTGAGATGAAAGATTTACTTGACTACGATAACTTTTTGACAGCCATACAAATATCTCATTTATAATTTTGACAAAGTTTATTTTTCATATTTGAACACAAATCAGTAAAAATATATTTTTCAGAGTCTTGGACTAACAAGTGTTTTATGATTTCAAAAATGAAAATTATTTTAACATTATTATAAAAATTTATTTTCAATTTTCACAAAAATATTTTAACTCTTTCAAGGGATGTTATCTGAACACTGCTAAGTAATGGGTTTATTAGTTTGTATAACTTTATATTTAAATTAAACATTTCTTAAAAATATAACAGAATGCGGCAGAAACTTTGTATATAAGGAAAGATTTATTTTTATTAGAAGTAAAAGTATAATGAATTAACCAAAACATTAAATCAAACATTATTTTCTGAATGATTTGTCAAATTAAACAGTGAGAATAAAAATTGAAATCAAAATTTATAGTTAGTTATGCAGTTCTGATAGTGATTTATTATATGATATTGAGTATTATATTAACAACAAGTAAAAAGAGATAAAGTTTCACTGATAAAAATTCTGTTACTAATTAATTATAATAATTGATGTAAATTAAATGTTATTTCATTTAAATTAGTTGCTCTTAGTTTTGTCAATATATTTATTGAATCATGCAAATTAGCTGCCCTTGGTTGTCAATAATTTTTATACGATCATAAAATTAACGATATTTTAATTTTTTGATTAGTTTATTTCAAACTTAAAATATCATTTGATTAGTATTACTTTCTTATTCAATAATTCTTTTGTTCAAAATACCTATACACATATGTTGAAGAACAGAGACTTCTATATAATGTTATACGGCAAATAACGCCGTTTAAAATTAAAAAAAATAGTTTGTAATAAGGAACTTGATGAATGAAATACAAAGGAACCAATGTGAATGATTTAAAAACTTTCTAATAAAAGAAGTATTTTGTCTTAACGAGGTAGGGTAATAAGAGAGACCTTTTCAACTTTTGTTGCATAGCAGCCTCTTCAATGCTTATGAGTTGTTTGATATTCATTGTTAATTTATGTCCAATATGAAGTTGTTGATGAGGTTTTTAGGTTAGGTATAATTTGTGTTCAATAATTAAGCAAAATATTTTATTTTTCTAATGTTGTTTGCAAATAGAGAAAGAATCATCATTAAAATGAACTCAAGATGAACATCCCATGAGGTAAGTACTTGTTAATAAAAAGAGAATAATAGTATCTTTCTTTTTATAATGGTATATTTTTATTAGTGGAACTAAAAAGGTGTGAATTGTGTTACAGATTTTATTTTCGAAGTAAAATATAAGTGATTTCTAAACCAGTATAATACTAAGATGCTAGAGAATTTTCTGCATGTTCATAATGATTTATATTAGAAAGATTAATTAAATACATATGAGATAATATTTTGTTCTTTCATACAACAATTTTAACCTCATTTAAAAAAATGACAGAGCTTCTAAATAAATAACTTTTTACTTCATTTGTTGTTTACACTACAACCTTAAGCGAAAATATTTATTGTTATTTAAAACCATCATTAAAATATAGACTCAAGTTGAATAATCTTCGTGAGTACACAGTTACCTTAAAGTGTTAACGAAACGAAACAAACAATACTCACTTCGGTAGAGAGTAAAGGAAATTATCCAGATTAACTAATCATTACATCAAAATAAATAAAAAAGCATTTGGCCACTGTCTGCATTTTAATTGACTAAAGTGCAAATAAATAAGATATTATGAATATATTGCTATATTCTGATACATCTAAAGCCTCTCATGTATTAGAAAATTCACCCGTCGCACATCTTTTGAATATGATATTTGTAGCACAAATTATTCTTATTTATTATTAAAGGTTTTTTAAATACAACACTACACACACACCCAATATTGTTTTGTAACTACGTTAGTTTGGAATAACTTTCCGACCTTCTATCGATGATTTTCAGTCACCTTACAGGTCAATGTTATATATTTCAGATTCTTAAATTTTTCTTTTATTAATACATTTCTTTTATTTTTCTTAA
This sequence comes from Latrodectus geometricus, assembly GCA_026290005.1. Taxonomy (NCBI): domain Eukaryota; kingdom Metazoa; phylum Arthropoda; class Arachnida; order Araneae; family Theridiidae; genus Latrodectus; species Latrodectus geometricus. Next base: position 10,073 of record JAPDSC010094606.1, on the reverse strand, counting down.
TGCAAATATTCTTATTTTTGCGATTACCGCATAAGTACTTAAGTGTTTTCAAATAATTCAAAATATATAAGAACTGTTTATAGTTATTTAAGAGATTCATAAATTTTATTAAAAATAAATATTCCTGACAATTTATCAAATTTACATGTATTGAAATCTTGCATTTACATGTAATCACAATTAGTTATTACACGTTATACGAGCCGTGATCCTGGTTTTTTTATTAAACCTTTTTTTATTTTATATTTGCAAAGCTTTGACAGCATGAATTATTTGATAAATAATGTTTGAGTTTACATCTTATTGAACTGAAGAACCATTTATAGTCAGGTGTCCAATTTGTAGAATGGTGAGCATTTGAAGAAAAATTTTTCTGTTCATAAAAATATTAATAGATATATTTTTGAACTTTATTATGTAACTTTATTATGTATATATAAAGTAACTCAGTTTTTCTTTTTGGTATAAAGTTGGTGAAGAAAACAGACAATAAGTGTAATTGAAAGCAATAGAGGCATTTTCCGAGACCAAAAACGGCTTTCATGTGCCTAAAATGACTGTCGTGCTTCCAGGTCATCCCCATCTGCCACTCGTGCGGAAATCGATACTATCATAACGACTAGCTGGTTTACCAGGTCATATTCTCCCAAATAATTTGTTTCATTTTTTTCCCCTATTCTTCATTTTGGAAGTATTCAGACATTGAATTGTATATGTGGACATTTAAAATAGATTGTAACGGCAGAAGCGAAGCAATTAGTCAATCGCTTCCAAGATTTTAATCGAAAAGAAGAACTGATATGGACAAGAAATTGGGCACATTTATTTTCTAGCGATATGTGAACAGCTTATACCATTATTTCAATGTTCTTTTTATCACTATTTCCATTTTTCCTCTAAGTTCTTCCCCACCGTGTCGGTCTTAATGAGATTTTTGATAAAATGGAATTTAAAGTTTCATTATTCTTTTTCGCATGGTTTGAGAATCGTAAAATATTTTGGAAAATTAGAAAATAAAACTTAAGAGGAAAACGTTAATGTCTTTCTTCCATTGAAAATGTTGTAGTTAGAGCCTTTATCGCAACGTTTATACGATTTTTTTTCAGTTTTAATTACTTACGATACATATTTTAGGAGAACAGCCAGAATCCAGAGTGAATTAGATAAATAAATTTTAATTTAAAACATTTAGAAATAAAATTAGAATTTTATTTCATTTAGGATATTATTTATTTTTATTCGTCTTTAGTATTCAATAATTTTTTCTTAGCCATCCGGAAGCATTTATCAACAAAATAATGTGATTGATTCATTTTAAATTTCAAATTTGAGTCCTTTCTTCAGATTTTACAACATAGTTTATAATATCATTAGAGAATGTAAATAATATAATTAAAAGTGTTTTCAATTTATAAGGAGATAATTATTAGTAGATATGCATTCTGAAGAAACGCATTATATATATGCATAGAATTCTGTATCTTAACAGCCTAAAGGCTGTTAAGGGTTTATTAAATATTAACATTAGAAAAAACCCTTAATATTCCTTTTTGTATTATTGATAAAACTGATCAAATTCATGATAAAAAATTACGCATTCTCTCATTAAATATATTCACAAGAAAGAATACTTTTAGTTTAATTAGCATTATTTATTTATCAAATTTTACCATAATATTAATCATTATAATTTAGAAACATTAAATTATCAGATTAAAAACTATGCATTTAATTATCAAATTATTATTAGTCTTCAAATTAAACTCTTTTATCTAGTTTTGCTTTCCAACAATAATTTTTTCTTCCTACATACAAATAAACAATCTGGTTTTCTTCATTTCAGAAAACGTTGTAAGTGTATTAATTATATGTTCAAAAACATTAATTTCAGTATCTCGTAAGATAGCTTTAATGTTATTATTAGTAATAGGAGTTTCTTTTGCACTAGTTTCTCTTGTAATTGGAAAAAGATGAATGTAGGAATTATTAAATTTAATACAGTAGGAGCATAGTGTTTCAGAAAAGTAGAAAGTATTATCAAATACAAATTTCAAAGAAATATTTTATTTCCTTTTTTAGTCTCTAAAGACATGTTTGCTTCTGAGACATTGATCTCTTACATATCCAGAATAGTTTCTCCTGGGGTTTTAGGAAAAATATTTTCTTTCTTCCATTTTGTGACACTCTGTGGACTCAAATTTCAAACACATCAAATATATTTTTCGACGCCTTTTTTCATTCTATGGAAATTTCATCACAATTTTATTACTGAAAAAATATCAAAATGTCTATGTACGCGGATATTATTTCCAACATAAATTCACATAGCACTTTAAATAAAGTTGAATATAGCATAAATTCGTATATAAATAATTTTAAACATATTAAAATAAATATTTACATTTAATTTAATTGATTCTTGATGAATGAGTTAAAATGAATCTTCAATTTTCCACATTATTTGATTAATTATAACTACTAATAATTAATAAAAATTTTAACATACTGCCAATTTCTCCAGGTTAATCTTAAAACAATTACAAACAGAAAAAGTTCAATTAAAAATGAAACATAAAATATTTATAATTATTTCTTAATTTCCAATGTTCTAGATGATTTTGAAGTTCAGCGCATTCGAAAGGAAAGCTCAAAGTTTTAAAGTATTTAAAATCTAAGTATTCTATTTACTTTGATTAAATAACTAAAAGAATTATATAAAAGGAGATTAAAATTTAATCATAACTTAGAAATAGGAATTACTGTGGATTCATTTAGATTTTAAGAGCGTAAAAGAGAAAATAGTGAAAAATTAGTTAAAAGTGTGATTGAATAACGTAATGAGTTTATTTTGTACTAACCGCCTATGAGAGACAATCAATATCCATTCCTAATACTTGTAACGATATTTTGAGTTGCTGTTCTTATGTAACTTGATAATGTTTAGACACTATATACGAAGCAAAATTGCAGATCAAAAGTTTTCGTAACGAATTTGAAAATCGAATATAATATTTCGAGTTTAACTACCAAAAAAAAGTAGGCAATTTAATACCATCTGTCTTTTCTTTAAAAGATAACAAATAGAGGTAAAAAATAGAGCTATTTTAATTAGCGCTTACTTTTCGAAACATTACAAATGAACAGAAACATGAAGTGAAATGCTAACCACTGTAATGCAGTGCTGCTCAGTTCTTTGTTGTAGTGTTCACTTTGAGATGAAAAGATTTTTGCTAATTTTGAAAAAAACAATTCATCAAGCAAATCGCTTTTTTCTGATTTACATAATGCAATCACTTACACCCTTAAAAGGAATTTAAACTTCATTTTCGTGAGTGATTTATTCATATATTAAAAATTTTCTATCTAAATTAAAAATTTTAATTTATTATTTTCTCGTCTCAGAAATCAAACCAAAATTTAAAATAAAATCATTTTTACTTTGATATTGGTTTTCATGAATAAATGATTATTATTGCAACACTAAAAATTAATTTTACTGCATTAACTATTTGCAATTAATTTTACTATTAGCTTTAAACATCTAAAAATTCTAATTTAATTTACATTTTAATCCTTTATTTATTCTCATATTTTAATGAAACGCTTGCATTTCCTATGATCAAAATTTTCCCATGCTTTTAACCTTAAGTAACATGTAATATGTATTTTGATTTATTTTAAGATCTGTATAATATTCTATCAAAAGAAATAAGTTGATTTTATTTGCAAAATTATTAAAATTTGATCAGCTTATATTAAAAATGCCAAAAAAAATTTTTTTTGTAGAGTTTTGGAAAATTTAAAAATTACATTTATTATAAAATCATTTTGTCTTAAACTTCAGAATAGAAGTGTTGACATTGGGAATTAAGTATATATATAGTATTTTATTGAATACTATTATTGAAATCAATATCTTCAATTGAATCATTATTTACAGGAAATAATAATTCGTTATTATTTACAGCTCTAACTATAATTTAATATTAATATTTAATCATTTAAAGTAATTAATTTTTTTGAATTAGTCAGCAAAAAAGTGTGATTTTTCTAAAAGTGAAAAAGTAATAACTCACATGTTTTAGAAACTTATTTTGAAGTCAGTAAGTTTAAAGACAAATTTCACATATTTTTGTTGATCAATCTTTTCACCCTCTATCAACTTCATAACAGAAAAATATTTTAATATAGTGTGAGAAAGACATTGCGGTGGAGTTTTTTACATATTTACATAGACACTTCAAATAAAATTATGTCGTAAAGTAAGTTAAAAGCAGTAAACACTATAAAAAGTATTTTTTCTTTCTTTTTAATAAAATTACCCACACCCACCCTATCTTGGAAGAAATCTTAGGATAAAAAAGCTGTCACGGACAAGCAAAAAAAGATAGCCGAATTTCTCTTTTATCAGCCATTCAAGGCTCGTTGAGTGTCAGCTTTGAAAAATGTTTTTTGTTGTAGCATCTCTGGTAGTTGATACTTATCATTCCCCAACAGCGAATATTTTGACATGGGCTTAGAACGCCATTGCACTGAAAACCAATAATCCAGAACTTCGCTTCAAATTCTTTCGCTCTAGTGCTTTAATATCAAATGACCTACAAAAGATTTAAAGACAACAGATGTCGTTAAGATGGGCAATTTTAAGCACATGCAGAGAAATAATTTAGGATAATAGCACTGGATGTCTTAAAGCAAAATATTGTCTGACAGAATTTTTAATCGAAATATTTAATTTAAAATATTTTCTTTCATTGGATATCTTATTTAAGCAAATGAAGAATTTTGCACAGTATATCAAAGAGATTAGAGTATAAATATTAAAATAAATACATTTATGCAATGCACTAAGGATAGAAATGTCTTGAAATAGATTTCTTGAACACCTAAATAAAACCCACATCATTAAACATTATTACAAAATTGCTATATTAAAGACCTTAAAACAAACATAATTTGAATTGATTTCACAGAACTTAATTTTATTTATGAATTTGAAATTATGTGTATGACATCAAAAATTTATAGTCTTATACTTTAATCAAAGCTTAAAAGTTAAGTAACATTTAATAACGAAATTTATTTATTGCATATACATATATTAATACATGAATGAAAACACCATATACTAAATATAGTATAAAAGTTAATCGTATTACATCCAAGATGAAGACAAAAAGAATCTGAAGAATTGGTGACCATCCATGCTATGATATTAATGGTGAAAAATTCTTTGGCCTTCTCATCACTTAAGTTTCTTTCAGATGTAGTTAATTCATTCGTGTCATAAAAAATTAGGATTTGCCAGTTTCAGTAAAATGTTAAGATTCTTCGGAGGGGCATAAAATACAAATGATAGATACATATCATCGACATAATCATATATATGATTAGATAGCTATAATACAAAATAATACCGAAATATGACATGATTAGATATTTTAAGAGATGGAATGTCAGAAATTTAAGACACATCAATTTGTGTGGTGTGAATTTACATTTACTAGTAAGTTTTTGACACCACTTAGTGGATAGTCAAACGACTAAAGGCCATTGTATTGCATTTTACCATCCCACGTTAATTTTTTTCCTGAAAGACTTTTATTTGAAAGTGGCCGTATTTATGTTTTGCAAGAGAGGAAATCCGAAAAATTCTCTACCACATACAAAAACGGATGTTCATGATGAAGAATGAAGCTCAAAATCCATTGACCGTTTTTCAACAGTTTCTAGGATCTAATCTGGAATCTTATGCTCCGAAGAGCCTGTCCTATGACTAAACAATGGTGGGCCCTAACTAGTTAGTTTAACACACTCTTGTGGACAGCCTAATGACAGAAGCTTGTTGTCAGCCATTTTTAATGTCCACCACGCATTATCATCAGAGGGGAAATTTCATTATTATTAGACCGTATTCACATATCTTAAGGAAAGAAATCCGTAAATCACTCAAACACTCACCCACCAGACGTGCATGCAGCAAAAGTCTAACATAAATTTTCTATCCTTCAACAGTATACAGGATCAAACTCAGAATATTATTGGTATGTTTAGACGGATCAATATTATTCCTGACATCATGACTAAAACAAAAGCAATATTCTTCAGAAAAGACCAGCCTATGCCTTATCATTGCTAGATCGACGCCATGGCAAATACAGCCGACAGAGAGGTTCATAATTACCTTCTTAAGCAAGCAAGCTCAAGTTTTAAGAACCATCCGGAGGGTAATTGTCCAGTGCGGTGTAAGAATATCTTAAAGCACGACACCCAATTGATAGAAATTAACTGTAAGGCACGTAATGAGTGTTGATGAATGCGTAACTCCAGTGC
>JAPDSC010094588.1:168432-205885 GCA_026290005.1 Latrodectus geometricus | reverse complement strand
TGTTATTTCCTTGACTGTACTCTAAGCTATTTATTCTAAATATTTTTATATATTTTACACAGAAACCATGCGCAAAATAAACAATTTACTTTTGGTGGTCGATGACGTAAACCATTGGGAAACTAGAAAACGAACTACGTATGCTCTGCAGAGAAACGATCACAAGTGACATCTGATTTACGACTTTGTTTTTCTCCTTTTGGGGGGCTCAAAGAGAGTAGGTGAATGTACTTCTGAAATTAGGGAATGTTGCGTGGGTGCGTCTATTCACTTGGAAGGGAAACCTTGGGGGTCATTCTGTGGTTGAGCATATACCAGTAAAGGGTACGAGCAGAAGATGCGCGTACTGTAGTACTAAGCAGAAGCCTCGCAGAACAAGTTTTGCGTGCAAATCATGTAATGTCGGCTTGTGCTTTTTTAAAAAGGGAGTGACTTGCTTTCAGAACTATCATAAAAGTAAAAAATAAGTTTTTGTATATATTTTTATAAAAATTTGTAAATAATTTTGTATATAGGAGTATTTCATATGTATATATATATATTTTTTTGGGGGGGGGTATGGTGTGTAAAGTAGCAGGCCTCTACGTGGTGCACACCGGGTAATGCCAAATCTGCTACACATATATAATACAATTATTTCTCATCCATAAGCAAAAGCTTTTACTCATTCTTGCGCTTCACCGCAATGCTCGCTTAGCTGCCCTTTTCAGAGCTCTAGTTTCCCAGTGGTTTACACCATCGACCACCCAGAACCGGAAGTGCAATCTTTATGAAATTTTAACTGCATACTCTTTTAGGCCTAAATAGAGTGTCTACAAATTTTTAAGTCAGAATTTTAACTTTAAAGGGTACTGGGAAGTAAAGGGTTCCTTATCAGATATAGTGAAGTTAGTTCGGAATTGTTTCTCCAAGCAGTCAGCAATTGCATCAGCTTTCTCTGACTCTGTATAAACAAGACTGCTCCCCGAGTAGAGGTTTACAGGTTCGAGTCCGGGGTTTAAGTCTTTTGGCCATATTCCAGATGGAGTTGTCTAAAGTGGATAATTTGTCGTCCCATAATTTCCCTTTATTTTTATTAATTTCTTCATTGATAAGCCTGTTATAGAGATTTATTTTAATTTTATATTCCGGGTTTTGGGCATTGAGATATTTCTTCCTGGTTCTGTTTCCTTCTTTGATAAATTTTTTTGAAAGTTAATAGAAGTTTTCTAATCTTTTCTTTTCCTCGGAGGCGCTATTAGGCGTCTAAAAGTTCTTTATTTAAGGATTGGTTGGAGATATCTGCGTCAATAGAATTCTGTATTATAGGTGTCTTACAATTTCTTTGAATTAATATATTTTTGTAAAGGTTCCAGTTTGTAATTTTAATGGTGCTTGGTGAGTCGTTTTTTGCAAGGTTTAGCAAGGGGCATAGTCTAGTGATCCCTTTCTCACGCCCTTAATTAGTAAGGAAATGGCATTTCCCTATCTCAGCCCATCTGGGAATGGTGAAATAAATTCCAACGCTCGGAGGTATGAACGCACAGTTCGGACAGGAAATGGATTCCAACCCCCTTTTTCCTCTTGGGGGAAGCAGGCGTGAGGGAGAGCGTGATATACCAGTTGAGCAGAAGAGTACCAACGACCCCAGGCACTTGATACGCGACCGTCTTGTGATGTAATAGAAGTGTAATAACGCTTCCATGAATTGAAGTCTTGATTCCGTTCTTCACATAGAACACGACGACTAATCCCAAAAAAGGTTATCGGTTATCTCTTGTGAGATAGCCAATAATCTTATAGAACCTTGGCGAAATTCATGGATTTTCACGCCAAATTAGATATAAATGCGACCACCTGACGCTGGTGCCGCATTTTAGGTTTTTTATTCCAAAGACATTCTTCGTGCTCACACCTAGCTAACTGAGTTCTGGGTCCCTGAGGTCGATTTCTGGAATTACCTATTTTTCTTGCTTTCTAGACCAGGTCATCACACTCTGACTTATAGTCCCTGAGCGGCAGAATTCGACTTTTGTTTCTCCCCTGGCCATGGGAGTCTCCCTACACTTTTCTATTTTGAAACATGAACTCGGAAATGGATCAGGCAACTACTAGACAGGTAGGCTTTCCAGCAACCCAGCAACTTATGTTAGAGCGACTATTTGATCGAATAGATGAAATTAGAGTCATGCTAACGGATATTACAAACTCAAATGAATTTTCACTTGAAGCAAAAGAAGCTGTCAGAAGTCGTATGAGCAATTTTGCTCAAAAATTCAGCTCAAATAATTATGGATCAAAGGACATTACTGCTAATAAAATTACCGAAAATCACAGATGATATGGAAATCATCCCTTGCCATCCAGAAGCAACTATTAATCCGGAAATAACAACTGAAAATAGATTTGAGTCTTTAATCAATGAAGCTGGCACTGATCTAAAAATAAAAACTTTTAGATGCAAGAGAACAAGAAAATCTCTAGAAGATGAACAAACAAGCCAGAAAAGCAAAAAACCACAGTTAGAACAAACTACTTCAAAAGAAATCTCGCCAGAAACGGAAATAACCGACACAGAATCTCTAGAAAATAATACTGAAAACTCCCAGGCACTTACCCTGACTAAGTCACATAAGAAAATCCCTCCCATAGTGATCAGGGATAATAAATACACTTGGAAACAACTGAACCAACAACTAACAAATCTAAACTCAGTGGTCACACCGCTAAATCTACTTCATATGAACTCAAAATAAAATTTTCTGATGCTGAATCACATAGAGCTCCAATCAAGATTTTAGAAAATTTAAACGTCGCATACCACACCTATCTTCTCCCTGATGATAAACCTCTTAAAATTGTAATTCGTGATCTGCCTACCACCACAGAAATTTCCGATATCACTGATGACCTGATAAATGAGGGTTTTACTATCTCTACAGTTACCCAGATGACAAGACGCCGAGACGGCTGAATTCAAAGTCTTCCACTATTCCTAGTCACTTTGCCTAAAACTAATAAAGCAAAAGAAATTTATCAGCTGAGATATTTACTAAAATTAAAGATCAGAATTGAAAAATACAAAAATAGAAGCGGACCCACACAATGTCACCGCTACCAGCAGCTACATCATTCCCAGAAGATGTGCAAGCATGCACCTAAGTGCGTGAAATGCGAAGAAGACCATCTAACACACGAGTGCCAGAAAAGCAAAGACCTGCCAGCACGCTGCGCCAACTGTCAAGGAGACCACCCAGCTAACTTCCGAGGTTGTAAAACCTTCATCGAAGCAATAAAAACAAGAACAAAAGACAGTACAAGCATTAAAATCACTAAAGGTGTGGTAGTGGAAAACCGATCCTATGCACAGGCCGCCAGCCAGAATACATTACAAGAAGCTAATTCAGTACTTGACCAATTAAAATTCTTAGTTTCCTACATCCAGAACTCATGAATTATGTCAGCGATTACTGCTAATAACGCCAATCACCATACACCCAATAATGACCAATAGAACCAACTTGATAGAATTACTTCAATTAGTAAACTGGAACGCCAACGGTCTCTATAATAAGTTTGAAGAATTTAAAAATTTCGTCACGATATCGACATCTGCGCTGTTACGGAAACGCATTCCAACGGCAGTCACTCCTACAAATATCGCAATTACAAAGAATACATATGCAACAGATTACTCTGTAAGAGAGGTGGAGTTATCATATATGTCAAAAACGTCATTCCATCCACACTATTTAGTACAAAAAATGACGCAGGATATAAGGTGTCTGTCATCACAGAACTGGCCAACAACAAAAAGTCAAATTCAGCGCGATCTACAATCCACTGAACAGGAATTTAACAGAAACCGACATTGACCACCTCTTTCCAAAACAAATAGATACTGTGTTAATAGGAGACTTTAACAGCAAACACCATGCTTGGGGATGCAGAAGAACAAACGAAAACGGAAGGAAAATAAAAATTTATCATCAATGGAACCCACTCATTACCATATTTTCCAGACCCATATTCCGGATATAATGGATCTCTACATCACTAACGCGGACTTCCATCTTGCTGCCGACGTAATAAATGATCTGGGTTCGGACCACCTTCCCGTCTTGGTCACCATTAATACTCACAAAACTCAAAACGAAGATAACATCAAAATCACTAACTGGAATTATACACCAATATTCACACCATATCAAAATGGTCTTTACCTAGTCCTAACAATAACCTTGACGTAGATATCGCAGTCCAATCTCTCAATGAAACCATCAAAAACGCATTCAGAGGCCACCGAAGAACGCAAAAGACTTGATAATTTCTACAAACTACCAAAAGAAATTGAAGAACTCATCAAGGAGAGAAATAGAGCCCGTAAAAAATATAAGAAAACTTTCAACCCAGAATAAAAGACACAAGTCAACGCATTCAATATACAAATTAAAAATAAAATATAAATACAAAACAACTAAATGGGAAGAACATATCGCATCTCTCGATACCAACAATAACTCCATCTGGAAAATGACTAAATGTCTGAAGAGCAAGACACGAACCTGCAAACCCCTGCACGATGAAAGAAATCTCGTATACACTGAAGTCGAGAAGGCGGAAGCTTTTGCGGACTCGACTCAGCAGTTTCGACTCAACATTACCAATACTGATTACAACTTAGAAGAAACTGTTCTAATAAAAGCCAGAAGATTAAAAAATGAAAATCCCAGCTGCGAAGGTATCGAACCGGCGACAAACACTGAAGTCATGGCAATCATCCCCGCATTGGTTTCCGTGAAATTATAAATGTTGCTTGTGTCTAAAATTTTGAAAGGTTTGAATTTCCTTGTAACTGAATCACCAAATATAAGGTAAAGTACAATTTTCTTATTATATATTATACAAACTATTAGTTTACTTTTATTGATATAAATTTGTATAAATTTGATTGAATATTTCAGAAAATTCTAAGCTCAATTTATACAAAGGAGTTTGAATAAAGTGTCAATATATTTTTACTAGTTTATAAAAATTTAGAATGTTTAGTACTAGTTTGTTAATATAACTGATTGATATTTTAATCATGAAAACTTCTTAGAAATTATAATAATATTTTATTTAAGCGTTTTGATTGTCATAAAAATTACTTGATTATCGAATTTCATTTTCTAAAGAAATAGAATTATATGTTTTATATATTTTTAGAATTCTTTTATTAAATATGTTAAATTCATAGAATTAAAAAAATATAGAAAAAAGAACTATAATTAAGAAACAGAAGTACATGAGTGAAAGCTTTCTAATTTGTTTTTGCCTAATTTATTTAAAATATGTTGCGCTCAACATTTTTTCTAATACTATTGTATACGTATGGTAATTTAGTATTATAGTAAACATAGTACTCATTAAACGTTACCTTCTAACATAGTTACAATTTTTTTTAAAAATAAAAAATTTTAAATATGTATATATTTTGGGAGATTAATAATTACAAAGGAGGTGATAAGATGTGTAAAGAAAGTCTTATAGAAAAATCGCATAATAACTATTAATAGTAGGACTATGCTGGCTAAAGTCTTTTGATGTCAACACCAGGCACATTTGAAAACTGGAGTAGGTGTTAAATTTTTGCAAGCAAATCTGCTGTACGTCTAATTTGTATTTTTTGTATTTCAGGTGCTTAGTCAACATTAACCCCTCTCGAGGGACCAAATCCAAAAATCTGTCAAAGATGGTGTTCAAGCATGCGTATTATCTCTTTTAAATATAATTTGTCTAATTTTGAACGGTTATGATTAAAATGTAGGATAAATAAACAAAAAAGTTCTTTGCTATTGTTTGTGTGTTGTCAATTATTAAAGAGAAACTCTTTATTTCCTCAGAATTTTTATTTGCTTTTATTATAATAAAAAAAGTTTAAAGGGAAAAAAAATCTAAATAATATCAAAAAGTTTTATTGTCTGTACAGTATAATTGTGAAATACCATATAGTAATTGCTAAAAAATACCATAACTAATTGCTCTTCGTATTTTTAGTAAAAAGGAATTTTTTGAAGGTTTTATTCTATCCTTAGTCTATAAAATCTTAAGTAAATCAACAATTGATTTTATGTTTAGTTTTATATCTTATTCAATATAACTATTCTTACTTTATTTCTTAAAAATTCAACATACATTTAAAATTACGACTTTTGGGTAACAAGTCTAAATAACTAGTCATCGTGTATGGTATTGAAAGCTAAATAATTAATGACAGAATGCTCTGAAAAATGCAATGTAACATTTAAATTCTTTATGCTACGTATATTTTACAAATTGCTTCATATTTCAATCATTAATATTTGTTAAATTACTTAGCACATAATAAGAAATTTGGCTATTGTGTATTTTATACTCTCAGTTAAAATAAAAATATAACAATGATACGTTTCAATGAATTTCAATTCTACTAGAAATTCAATAAAATTGGTCAAAAATCAGAAAGGGTTTTTGTATTTAAATTAAATATCTTAACATTTGATAGAATATGAAAGAAATATCTTATATATTTCAATTGGAAATCATTTAAATAACAATTATAGTAATTAAGCATTGTGTCTGGATTCATTATACATTTATCTTTAAATATTTATCAAATTGCATGTACAAAAAATATTTGTAAAATGAAAAGTATATAGATATTTTAAATTGTTTGATTATAAAAAAATAGTTAAATAAAAAAGGTTTTGAAAATAATTATATTATAATATAAATCTTTCTGCATCCATAATACATTAAGAGTTTAGAGAGGACTTTAATGCACTTATTTAATGAGAAAATGGATGAATTGCATTTTCTTGTCATGAGATAAATAATCTACATTTCTTTCAAAAATTATTTTACATAAAAATTAACTACTAAATAAATGTTTCATGAGAACTAAAACAAAGTGGAGGGGAGAATGAAATTAGAAAAAAAATTATGAAAACCTGATGATAGCTGTAAATAGCAATAGGTTCTGGAAATGCATAGTAAAAAGTTCTGTAAAAATTACATTTAAATATGCTGAAAACATTATACGGATATGCTGTAAATTTACAGCAGATTATACTAGCGCCCAAATTGCCAGCACTTTTTGCTGTAAAATAACAATGTTTTTTTTTTGAGTGTATCTTGTCCTCAATATTAATGAAAACATTTCATGGAAGCCGCATGTGAAAAACAAACTACAAAAAGCAAGAGCGGCACTCTTCAGCCTAAGACCACTTCTCGGCAAATTTAGTACACTCAGCGTCAAATTAAAGAAACTTATCTGCACAGCAATAATCAGACCCATCATCACATGCACTTGGTGCTCCGTTGATACCGCCACCCTTAAACTTTTTGATACTTTCCAAAACAAGGCGCTACGAAACATGCTCGGAGCCTCTTTTTACATAAAAAATAATGCAATCTTGAATGATCTAAAACTGGACACCTTATCTCAACATATTGAAAAATTAAATATCAGTTTCTTCAAGAAAGCAGGAAACTAGCGAAGCAAATTTCAATGTGATTTTCAGCTGTGAAAATAACATAGAAGACATCAAAATTAGACCCATAGCTGCACATTTCCTTAGTGACGCTATTTTATCTAATCGATCTAAACACAAATTGTAAATATTGTTCAATTTCTTATATTTAGTCTAGATTGTTTTAGTATTCATTTATTTAATCAGAATTTATTCTTTGTATATTTTATTCAGGACCTTTTCTAGTTATTCTCTTAACCGGAAATTGTATTTTTCACTTTGTTAACTGCCTTATTTTATATATAAACACTTTTCAGGCGCCTTAGCCCCTGTAAAGTTGTTTCTATTTGTTTTCTTATTAATTCCGACTTTTCATTCCTTCTCCGGAAGGATTGCAGCCTTCGACCAATGAGCGCTGGCCTTGCGCAGACTCCTCCCACTCATCATTTTATCTACTTCACAACTTTCTACCTCAAGATGGAAAAGTAAAAGCAGCTTCGCTGTTAATGTTTTGTTTGTTTAATTTCCTTCATAGCCTAGCCTAGGGACGCTGGTTGCCATTTACTTGGCGGAGTTCCAGTGCACCAGGCACGCACCTCCAATTTAGAAATTTTTTGCTCCTTAAAGGGGTTTAATTGTTAGTCATAACAATTTTTTTAATTAATTAATTTACCTGGAACTGTGGATGGAAGGGTCGAACGTAGTATTTTGATCCCGGCAGGCCGCGGCCTTTGATAGTAAGCATACCATCATAAGTAGTTTATTGAAATTTTTCAAAAAGGTTACATGGGCTTGAGCCAGATATTAAACAGAGAATAAATAATTCTTGGTTATACATAAGTTTGCGACAATCTGGTTTACATGAAGAAATTCTTGGTTATAATTTAAAAGTAGTATATACAGAGTACATTTACAGAATATTTACAATATGCATATATACACTATACAGTGCTGCTCTATTTTACCATGTTCATGCGAGTATGTTTGGGAATTTAAAAAGATATTTAAAGATTAATTTATACCTTTATTGAAATCATCCTGGGATGATAACAAGTCTCTGCATATTAATTATTTAAATAAATTATTTCTAGCGTCATATTGTGATTTCAGCAGAACTCCCATTTCACGCCTGGGGGTTGATCGCTCAAGTTTGACAGTTCAGCTCATTGGGGTTGGAGAGTTAATTGCCCTTGACGAATTGCCTTGGCTAGGGGTTGTAGGGGGAACTCTGGAAGGGTGATTTTAAAATGTAGAAAATAAGATTTTATTCACGTATTATTTATTTGAGAAATTTTTATTATTTTTTTTTATGATATTGATGAATTAAAATAAGAAATATTTTTTAATATTGCCTTTGGTCTCCTGTTTTCTGGGTTATTTATATCATATTGCGATTAGATGTTAATTAGGGGGTTTGGAATTTGACTGAGGTTTACAAAGAATTTTTTTGCTAAGTTCGTTATGTGATCAGTTATAGATTCAATATCATATTCGCTAAAAATGTTCACATTTCTAATATAGGCAGGGGCTATAGTCGCCATTCTAATTATTCTGTTTTCATGAAATTGGATTTTTCCAAAGTGTCTTTGGGCCGCGTATCCCCAGACCGGGGCTGCGTATGTAGCAATTGGTCTAATAATTGATTTGTTAATTAGAAGTTTATTTTTGGTGCTAAGTTTGGACTTGCGCCCAATAAGACCATGGAGTTGCGCCTTTACTTGTTTTAGCTTTTTCAATGTTTCCTCTATGTCAGCTGACCAGGTCAGTCTCCTGTAGAGGGTAACCCCTAGGTACTTCACTTTGGGGGACCAAGGTATGCCAGTATTGAATAACTTTATATTGGAGTGGCTTTTCTCTTAATACCGAAGAGTACAGCAACTTTGTGCGTTGACTGCCACCTTCCATTTATTAAACCATTCCTCTAATTGCGGTGGCTGCTAGAATGTTCTGTCCCCGTGGACATTATCGCAGTATCATCGGTGAAAATATATCGGGAGATGTTGTTCTGCGTAGGTAAGTCGGCCATGCAGACCGAAAAAAGCATGGGACCTAAGATGGAGCCCTGCGGGATCTCACTATGTATATTGGACCTGTAGGAGTAACTGTTATTGATTTTTATTTTAAAGCACCTATTTTTAAGGTAGTCATTTAGAAGGATAATTAGGGGAGCCGGAACGTCAAATTTGATCAATTTATATAACAGGCCATTGAACCAAACCTTGTCAAAGGCCATAGCTATGTCTAGGAATAATGCTGCAGTTGCATTGTTGTTTCGGATATTTCCACTTATCATCTCAACCGCCCTAAGTAGTTGGTGTGTAGTAGAGTGTTTTTCTCTAAATCCAAACTGGTCATTATTTATTACATTATTTGTATTTAGAATTGATTCAAGTCTGACTTTAATGCAGTTTAATAGCTTTGAGAGCACAGGTAACAAGCTTATGGGTCTTTAGGATTTTTCCCCATAGCCTAGCCTAGCAGCAATGAGCTATTAGTGAAGATGGCCCATATTAAATGCTACCCTAGTGCAGATGTTGACAACTCTTTGAGTATGAAGAGCCGAAAATTGCAATTTACAAAATTACAAAATTTTTTAAGTACCACAAAATGTTTTCTTGCCAACAATAAATAATGCTAGCATATATAAAAAATTTTTGATTTAAAAAAATAAAAAATAACTTATTTATTCATAAGTAAAAGGGTTAATTTGTGCCTTAGGTCGCCAACTCGCGAATTAGATGCGCTTTTTTCGCGCATGCTCATTAATTACTCTTTTGTTTTAGCCTTTTCATTGGTCGCTGACTAAGTTTCAATTTGAAATATCAGTAGAATATTCGCCATGGCATGTGGGACTTTGAAAACTCGCCAAGTAGGGGACCTAAAGCGCATTTTCACCAGAAAAAGTATTTATTCATACCTAAATTGTGATTTTCACAACAAATTAGATAACATATATTTGGCATTACTAGATAATTACTTTTTATTTAAGTAAAAAATTATAACAGTTAGACATTTATTTACAACACTAACTTATACTTTAATAATAAACAATTGAGCAACCTAATTCAATGGAAACAATGGCATTGCATGGTTATTCAAGTAGTAGTACTTAAAAAAAAACAATAACAATGAGCGAACAAATTCAATGGGAGCATTGGCTTTGCATTGTTTTAGAAAGTTTGTATAAATTTGGATAATAACTTGTTGCTTTAAGTTTCAAACATTACTTTAAATTTTCATTTGTTATAGTTGGCTTCTTACTTTTAATTATATTCATGTAAGAGAACGCTTGCTCTCACGAATATTTCGATCCGAAGATAGTACTTCAAATGCCAACTTCTTCACCTCACTGTAGCAATTTGGAAGACTATTCCATGCGTCTTATATAGTGCCTCAACTCGCGGCATTTCTTTTTAAGTTGTTCACTTTTGTTTCGTTACGTACATACATTTCTGGACCTCCAAATCTTTTAAACTTGCTTTTCAACTCAATTAAAAATTACGGAAATTTATTTTTCAGCCTCCGTAAGTTGTATGAAATGAAATATTGTCTGCATTTATTTTTTACTATTTATTAATTTTATCTCTTGTGGTAATACAACAAATAAAGTAAAAAACTATCTTTGGTTGTCATGATACATTGTTACTTGCAAACAAATAGACTTAAAATGAATTCTAAAGGAAAAGAGATTATTCCGGACGAAAGGAAAATCATCTTAAGACTAATAAATGAAGGTGAAACTCTTCGAGCAATTGACAAGATAGTTAGAAGAATTCATTCTTCCATCCAAAGAGTGATCAGTAACTACGAAATCTGTCATTTCAAAGCCTTGGAGTGG
This sequence comes from Latrodectus geometricus, assembly GCA_026290005.1. NCBI lineage: Eukaryota > Metazoa > Arthropoda > Arachnida > Araneae > Theridiidae > Latrodectus > Latrodectus geometricus. Next base: position 194,575 of record JAPDSC010094588.1, on the reverse strand, counting down.
CCGTCATCTAAACTGACTTTACAAGAAATGAGAAACATCCTGAAATCCGTACGTTTAAATCCAAAGATTACTGAATCTCAAATTGTAATTGATATTAGAGAAAGGCTTAAAAAAATCTTTTCAAAAAGATACAATACGAAAAATACTGGGAAAAAAAAAAAAAAAAACTAGCTATCATGGCCATGTAGCTCGTAGAAAGCCAGATATTTCAACTGTCAATGACCCAAAACTTTTAAATTTTGCCACTGAATATGTAAATAAACCTTCTGAGATTTTGAAAAAAGTAATAAGAGAATTAGGAAAAATAACCATCTTATAAAAGCCAGTTTTGTTTTTTTGGCAAAAAATGACGTAAACTGGTGTGGAGAAAACCAGACATGACTTTTGAGAAGCAAAATCTTGTGCCTACAATTAAACATGGTGGAGGTGGCTTAATGATTTGGGGGTGCATGGCAGGTCTATAAACATTATAAATATAATAGGTCGATAAACTTTCATACACTCCTCTTTAGATCATATAGCATATCTAGATATATTAAAGCAAAATTTAAAGCAGAGTGCACAAGATTTAAATCTTAGCGATGACTTTTGGTTTCAACAAGACAATGATCTGTAACACACTGCCCACAACGTAAAGCTCTGACTGTGTGTAATATCAAAAATCAGTTTCATACTTCTCCACAATCGCCAGGCTTAAATCCCATTGAACATTTATGGGACTTATTGGAATACAAGATTCAGCAACATAACATAATATCGAAAGATATACTGAAAAGAGTGATTATGATGAAATGAAATAATATATTTCCTCTATGGAAAACACCAAGCTACTTCACTCTATGCCTAAAAGATAGGAAGAGATTCTTAGACAGAAAGATTTTCCAAACAGATATTAAACTAGCTATAGAAGGTATTATTAGTCCATAGAAGACTTTTCTTATTTGTACGCAAACTTTTCTGACCGCTTTTTGTGTCTAATTCTTAATTATTATTATTACTTTGAAACAATTTGTGTTATCTTTTTTAAATTTTTAATGATATTTAAGCAATTATTAAAGAAATACTTTATATAAAAATTTAATTAATGTACTTTTTTTCTCTCTAGAATGTTTACTGTGGGTTTGTACACAGACTTTTTCTGTCAAGTGTATACTTAGTCAACAAAAAATGCTTGTTTCTTATCTTTTTACTTTTCTAAATTTGTTTTGTTAATAATACTTACTTCGTATCCTAATTATATTATATTGTGTATATGCTTTTGTAAATTTATTATACTTATTTTATATGTATAATATTGTGTAAGTAAAATCAAATGGGGTGGAGCGCTATGTTAATATAATTTTTAATTGGATTACATTGTTCTTTATTTTTTGGTTATAATTAATTTCCGTTGTTAGATTTAAATTTCTGTAAGATAATGAAATTGAATTATATTTTAAATAAAATGTATTATAAGTTTTGTATTGGAATTTCTAAAATAAGGAAATAAGATCACACTTTGAATAAAAAATGAGATATTTGTCCAATTTTTAATAAGAATTTAGTTTTCATTTGGTAACAATATTTTTTTTGTTTTCTTAGAAATTTAAAGATCTTCTGTTCAAATATTCCACATGAATATGACTCTTGAATATTTACCAACAATTTTAATTTTAAAAAGATTATGCATTTGCATTTTGTATAAAAGTTATTTTCAAATTAACATAAAATTATAAAATTAAGAAAAAAAGAAACATTTTATTGAATTATATAAACTTTGCGATGCATTCTGGTTAGTACATATAGTTCTTCGCTAAATTGCCCTGTTTTCCGCGCCACCGGAATTCGAAAATAGAGCCGTTCTCCGGAGTTGGAAGTCTTATTAGTTATTGGTCTGTGTCATTCTTAATTATTGCCTTCAAGTACGTTTCCTTAAATTTTATCCAATCATGTTTTCTGATAACGTTATAGTGTGTGACTCTGCCTGGATCTAAATGTCATATGCTATATATACAAAGTACACCTTTAAGTACACCTTTACTAGATAAACCATATTGTAATTGTAATCGCTTCGCTTGGTAATCATTTGTCGAGAAGAAAGTGAAAATTGGCGAGATTCCAGAATGCAAGGAAAACATGTAGTCATGAGGGGAATCCCACTTGATTATACATAATTAACTCCAAGCTGAAAATGTGAAAGAAATATTTTAATGTGAAAATGTTTGTTGAATCGTAATTTTTTATTGAGGATTGAACGTTTTTACATTCTTTAAAAACAACATAGAATTTTTTAGTTCAAGAAAATTTGTTCAAGATCATTTTTTATAGATTAGAACCAATGAATTTTATTAGATAAGTTGATTAAAGACCAAAAATAAGTCATCAAGTTTTTTTTTTTTTTTTTTTTTTTTTTTTTTTAACGAAGAAATAAGTTTTGTGAAAGAATTCTAATTATACTCTTGATAATTCCACACTAAATTACAACTTACATAAATATGTAAGAAAGATATTTTATTACTTATTATTGGTTTGTATATATTATTTTATCATTATTTATGCCTTTATTTTAAAAAGGTTGATTAACTTAACAGTTTTGCCTTTAAATTTTCTTAACGATGGTAGAAATTAATATTTGTTAATAGTTATTACTTGGTATTAATATTTGTTATAGATACTGTGTAACTTAAATGTACACACAATTCAAGTATGCTTGAAAATGTGACTAATATATATGCAAAATATGAAAATTTAGTGATCTAAAATATATAAATTAATAAATATTTTACATAAGGAAATTTAAAATTAGTTTGTTTTACATGGAAGAAATCCTTATTGCGTTTGTTCATTGAATTTGAATTCATCCATTTTCAATTCAGGGCTGAATTGAAACTGGTTTCATGGAATGAAAGGAAACTGATATTGAGATGTTGGGCTCTGAAAAGCTTAAAATAATAACTGTATATCATTTTGAATATTTCTTTATATTTCTTTATATAATTCTAATGATAGTGTTTGTAATTAACTGAAAACAATTATCACTGAATTTAATTCTAAAGTTTATCTCAATGTAATACATTTAAGAGATGTAACATTTTCTTCTAGAATACTTTTCGAAAGACATTATTTTATATTATTTCAAAGACATTATTTTCCTCTTTTAAAATTGTCATTTATGTTATCGTTAAGTGTAGAGAAAAATATTTTTATGGTATTGCATCCCCCGATTCCTATTTTTTTCCTACATTCTCACATAATTTTTTTTAAATTAATAATTACTTTTAAAATTTTTGAAATTTATTGCTTTTTTTCTTTCTATAGCATTTTATCCATTCTAAAAATGTCATCAATCAAGAAGAGATGATGATGCAGATGAGAGAAATGTTCCAACTCTCTTCAATATTAAATTTACAGAATTTTCAGCATTATAGATTTCATATGTTAGCAGATTATTTATAATTAATCCATTTATGAGATTTCGTAATGCAATACTTTATGGTGCTGTAACTTAAATTATTTTATGATGTATACGGTTTTAAGTGCTATACTGTTAAACTTACATTTTCACATCTAATGTGAAATCAATCATAAGTGATTTTTTTTTATTTATACTTCAGTATATAATTTATAAATATTTTATGAAGCTTTTATTTCAGTTTTCATTGCACTAATTTCATGTTTGTATTTTTCCTAAGTAAGTATGATACATAAAAATAAAAATGTTGCATAATATTTATATTTTCATGTATTATATGTAGAACCTCGTGTTTTTATGTTTAAGCTGAAATTTCAATCCGTAGAAATTTTTTCTTTCAAATTCTTAGGCTTTTAGTTTATTTTGGTATACACATAAAAAATATGGTACTTACACATGAAAGTATCAGATTTTACTGCACATATCAAATATGTTACTGCATATAATTTAATTTTATGAATATAATTGTTTTTTTAAAGTAAAATATCAGTAAAAATTTATTATTATTGCTTCATTTTGTTATATCATGACGCAATTCTAATTGCACTAATTGGGCTTGGCATAAAATTGGCTATGGTGAAGCTAATACATAAATACCAAAAATATTTATTCTGTTGTATTATTATGTTCAACTATTTTGCTGTACTAGTTTTTTTGGCAGTTTATAATTAAGTAGAGTTATCAAAAATTAGGTATATGTTTTTCCCTGTTAAATTCTATACAAAGTAAGCATGCAATAAATCGCGTTTAAACTGTAAGTTATTTGAACTAGATGAGTAATGATTTAAATGGAACACAGTAAAGTGAGTAGATTCTGCTTGATCTACTATTCATTTATCTCACATTAATCATCAGATTTTCTTTTGACAAAGCATAATTTATAGCACTTCCAGATCATTTACATGCAGCACATTACATAGGTCAGGAATTAATATGTTATGAAATTTACTAAACACACAGAATTTAATTCTTTCTGCGGGTACTCCTTGAATCGAAACACATCATGCGTTCTCAATTAACTTAATTTGAAACAACAGAATATTTTATAAGAATTCTGTAGATTTATAAATTTTTTAATCAGTCCTCTTAATTTCACAAATTTGTGTAGAATGTATTCTAATAAGTTCAATGTTACCAATATTAGTAACTATTCCATTGATAATTATAGTATTTTCTTTATTGAAATTCAATAAATAGTGCCAGAATTCAAACTCCATTGAAGTATTTTGCTTATCTCGTTTATAAAAAAAACTCAAAACATTTTGTTTTTAAAGGGAAAATGGTTTCTTTCAGAAAAAAAAAATTTCATTGGCGCTGAAAAATTTTCATTCATTATTTGCCGAAAAATAGTAATAAGTGAAAAAAAAAAACTTGGTAGAAGGAAATATATATTTCCACAGATTTTATTCTATGGAATTATATATTATAATACTATTAATAATATAAGACTATATTATTGGATTGATATCCTTAACTTCTCAGTTTTTGCATTTATGAATAGAGGTATAAAAGATAGAGGTATAAAGAAGGACTTCTTAAAAGATTGATGGAAAAAATAAAAAAATATACATTAATATTAAGAATTTCAATAAGGCAATTTTAGATTATAAGTGCATATATAATCAGTAATACGGAGAAGAATAAGTTTTGTACTACCTACATACACAGAATCCACATGGAAGTTTTGTTTCAGAATAATTAAAAATATTTTAAATTTATACTTTTATGTTTTATTTTGTTTCACTGTATGGTATATTATGCCATATTTCTTCTCCAGTTACTTTAAATTTAGAATTTAATTAGAAATTTTAAAGAAATTTCTGAAACCTAGAATAGATATCTCATAATTTTCTGTAATTGGGAAGTTTTTTTCAATAAAATATTTTTTAAGAATGGAGTTTAGAAAATATGTGTGAATATGTTAACATATTCTAATTTAGTTTAGTAATTAAAATAAGCATTCTATACAAATTGATACTGAATTTTAACTTATTTTTAACATTTTTCTTGATAATAATACTGAAGAAATCTAATTACTTAAGAAATACATTCACCAATCAGCAGATTGCGTAATGCGCAAGCCGTACTGCTTTCTTCCGAAGCATGCTTGGTATTTAGTTTTATCGATCCCTTAAGAGTTGAATGGCTAAGACCTTGCCCAATTCGAAGAAAGAGGAAATTAATATTGTGAGAAATAATATTTCAAGACATTAAAATTCTTCAACAAATGTTTACACTTTGAAATTTTCTATATTGGAGAAAATTTAGCTGAATTTGATAGTCAAATCAAAATTAATTAATTAAATAATGATTTTTTAAATTTCAATATATATATATATATAATTTAATTTGTCTTAAAAATTTTATTAGCATTTTTCGAGTTTATCATTTCTAATTTTTAAGGAAAAATTGGAATTGATTAATTTTGATGTAAAAGTTTAAAAATTTATCTTACCAAATGTAAGAAATATTCATACATAGAAATAAATTATATTAATATATTAAATTATTCATAAAAATGTGTCATTATATATGACGTTTACTAATATTCTTTCATCTTTTGAAAATTCATTGTTTCTTGAATTTTTAATTAAATATGAAGGAAATTCCATTTTTTAAAAACTAATTCTAAAATATTGAATGCTTAATGTTTTTATTAATATAAACACATTTTTTGAGTTCAATCTTAGTTTCTTAATCTTTCATTTTTTAATTTTATTGTTTGTATCAACTTTAAAAAGTAACAATCATATGTATACAAGAGCTTCTTTGAAATTTAGAGGCAAGGTGTTCATTTTTGATAACTTTCTGTTCAGAATATATCCTCCGAGAGGAGAAATTTTGAAAATGTTATATGAGTTTGGTTATTCACAATCCTTTATTGCCATTCTTTGAAAATTGAATTATTTGCTACACATTCTAAAGTCTTTCTTTGATTTGTATGTTTATTACAGTGGAATTCATATTACTGCAGTCATTGCATATTGCATGAAAATTTGTAACCGCTAAATTAAAGAAATAGAGAAGGACTGGAATAATTAAGTCTAGTAAATGAAATATAATTCTTATGGGGAAAAAAAAGATATTAATGTACAATACTCTACTTATTTATAATTCCAATTACGTCATTAAATTTACGTATGCATATACAGAGGCATAAGGATGTTCTATGTTATTTCTGGGAATATTCTTCAGATTTTCTGTCATGATCCAATGAAGATTCATATTTATTTCTGTAAATAACTTTACCACTTTATCAGGTGTAATATTCATGAATATATTCTGTTAAGCTTTTGGGTTTAATGGGTAAAGGTCCAAAAAAAGACAAGCTGGGTTATAAGCAACTTTCGGATCTGATTTTGAAATAAAAATTTTTGCATCTTTCGGATATAACAAAAATAAAAATTTTAGACTTAACAAAAAAATATATATATATCATCATCAGCATTGTCACGACAGCCCTTTGTGGACCTGGGCCTTCCTCAGAAGCTTTTCCTAATCTGCCTATCTCCCAGCAATTGATCGGCGCAACTTGTCCTTTTTGGACCTTGCGCCACAAAACCCAACCAACCAATCCAGCAATTGATCTCCAATTTTTAACTTTTAGGATGGCAAAGTCCTCATTCACACAGTTTTTCCATCTCTTTTGGGGTCTTCCTCTTGGTCTTTTATTAGAGGGGGTTACATTAAAAACTTTTAATGCTGATCGTTATGGGTTCATTCTTACTACATGCCCTGCCCATCTCATTCTGTTTTATAGACTTGATAATATCATTGTCATTAAAGATCTTATATATTTCAAAATTATATATATATATATATATATATATATATAATAATAAAAGCAAGTGTAATGTGTCTGTCCGTTTGTCTGACCGAGCTCTCCAGCCAAATCTATCGTACGCAGGGACCTGGAATTTTTTACACGGAAGCACAAGGGGGCTGGCCACCAGACCTCGAAGCCCGATTTTCGAATTAGAAAAATTTTAAAAAAATTATTTTTAAAACTTCTTCTCGAGATCGCTGCTCGCCGATAGCTGATTCCGGGGTTATGGATAGATAATAAAAGGAAGTGTAATGTGTCTGTCTGTCTGTCCATTTGAAATTTGTTCGTTACCAATGTCAAATTATGGTAAAACTATACTTTAAGGTGGCCCCTTGGCAAACATGGCGATTTTTGTTTGGCTATCGTTTTTATTGGCGATTTTTGTTGGCACAGACAATGAATTCCCCTGTTGCTATCGGAATATGATTGGGGTTTGCCCGGCTTGGCGATCAAACGCGATTACAACTTTGCGAGAATCAAAGAGGCACCATAAAGTATATTCCTAATTTGAATGTTGTTAGCTTGGTTGTTTAAAAATGCCGCCATTTCCCCTATTTTTACATGATTGTTATTAACTGGAAAAAAAGAAATAAAAGTTTCATTCATTTAATGTCGCTGAATTCGGATAACTATTCCCTTTTTGACTGAAAATTTAGTCAAAGGCAACCTCTATGATTATAATGATTTCTTTTACTGAAATTCGGAAAGTTTTCATCATTCGCACTTACAATATGAAATAACTTTAATTTGAATCGAAGTTGATCTATAACGTAGTAAGTTTCATTGAATATAAATTAATGTTTTGATTGCCATCAATATTAAATCCGACATCAATTTTGAAACATGGAATATTATTGTATTAGTCTGCAATAATATAAACATGTAAGAAGTACAACAGCGGTAAGTTATGATAGGAACCATTTTCCTATTAACTGAGAAACTAGCGCCCTCTATTCCAAACTTTACAGAAATTTCTAGACGTTTCCAGAAGTAAAAATTGTTACAGTTATTTAAAACTGTAAAGGCTGGTTTAAACATCCACGTGAGAAGGTGCTACGTGGATATGATACGCGAGTGAAGTGAGACAATTTGCAGAATTTCACATTCTAATTTTGATTTGATAAGCTGCGTTACTGCATAGTTTACTTAAAGCAAAAAATTCATCACATATTTTCATTTGAGTATTTAATTCCCGTGGGAGAAGAAATGGATCCTAAAAAGCCTGAAGAAAAACCTGGTGAGAAAAAACCCGGACAGCCTGATGATAAAGGAGGAAAACCAGGAGAAAAGAAACCTGGGGAAGAAAAAACTCCACCTACAAAGTAGAGGATCAGCTTTTATGGAAGAATAAAAAAAAAAAAAAAAAAAAAATGAAGCCAAAATTATGAGTGAGTGATAAAATGTTATTATTTATGTTTTAGAGAATAACTTATAATAATCAAGATGAAATCTTAATTTTGCATTTTAAAATTTGGACTTTACTTACCCTTATAATTTTTTCCGCCTTTAATAATTTCGGTTAATTCCCAGTGAACGGTACGCTCCTTATACGGTACGCATATATACAACGGTAATCTATAATAATAAAAGCAAGTGTAATGCGTCTGTCCGTTTGTCTGACCGAGCTCTCCAGCCAAATCTATCGCACGCAGGGATCTGGAATTTTTTACACGGAAGCACAAGGGGGCTGACCACCAGACCTCGAAGCCCGATTTTCGATTTTTGAATTAGAAAAATTTAAAAAAAATTATTTATAAAACTTCTTCTCGAGATCGCTGCTCGCCGATAGCTGATTCCGGGGTTGTACCAGCTCCTTTTGAGAAACAATTCTGGCGACCATCTTTTGGAAAATTTTCCGTTTAAAATATTTAGGATATATTGTTCCTTTTTATCGACGGGGAATGTTGTGTGTGTGGGGGGAGGGAAGAGAGAGAGACAGTCTACGTGTCCTACACTACTATTCCTGCGCTATTCACTTATCTGCATTTTCTAAATGCACGGGCAACGCCGGCGGGTACAGCTAGTATATATATATGTGTGTGTGTGTGTTGAGTCAAAAAATTTTTAGATTCCTTGATTTTATGATTTACTTTTTTTATGCTTCTTGGATGAATTTCTGGGTTATTTTTGTTAATTTAACTTTAAGGATAATTTTAAATAACGAAGATACATTTTTTTAGTGTCAATTCTAAACATCTTTCACCATCCTGCGAAATTATCGTTCTAGTCAAATTAAAATTTTTCTGTGATATGTTTGCTGATTTTAAATGGCAACAATTAGTTTGCACACGACAACTTTAAATCAAAACAATGAACCGCACAAGATTCAAATTAAAGTGATGATTGAAAAACACTAATTTTAACATCAAAGAGAAATATGATAAAAATTTTGGATAAATCTTTTCTTTTAATATTTTTGAATTTATATGGGTATTTGGCAATTACAACGGAAAATGATAATGCTTCTTTAAAAACTGATATATTAGCGTCAGAAACATGTCAAGATAGGTTTGTTTGATTTTATAATTAAAACACTTTGTATACTGACTTTTAGTTTAATTTGATGAAAAAAATTGTCAATTTTACTATAAGAATTGTTTTTATTCATTTTGTTATCTTTCAAGAAATGCATTTTGAGATTGAAGTAAGTTATGTTTTATTTTATAAGTGGGAGCAATCTATTGCGTAGAGATCAGATTTATTTATTATATTCATCGTTAATGAAAAATTTCAATACAGAACTTTCAAAAAATGAATCTTTCTTTTTTATTTTCTATTACGTGTTGTATTTAATATTTTTAATAACTTAATGTCATGGTTGTGAATGAAATCTTGTATTTTATTTTTTTTGTTACATTTTAATTCGTATTTTAAGTATTCCTTTGTAAAAAAAAGCTATTTTCTATGTGTATTCTGCTAATTAATTTGCTTCATGTTTTAAAATTTCTGATATTAATTTAAAGTAATTAAAAAGTAGTGAGTAAAGTTAACTTTAGGAAGACCCTTGATTTTTTGGCTATTTTTTGACGCGCGACGCCAAAATATTAATAACGAAATGGCAACCCGAAAATAATATTAGTTAAACCACCATAGTTATTAGGTCTTGCTTGTTGCATATTTAATGAGAATTTAACAAAAAGTTAATTAAAAAAATTATAGAATGTTTTAGATCTATTTGTAGCATTGTTTATTTACAAAAATAGCTGAACATTTATTTTAGTTTTTTGAATTTATTATTTTAACAACATAAGCTATTGAAATGATAAGCTCTAAAAGAGTAACATATTATCAGCAAAACTTCTTAATGCTATTTAAAGTCACTAAAAATAAGTATTTTAGAAAGATGATGCCGTATAAATTTCCATAGATGTTGGTTTGAGAATAACGACATTTTTGAAGATTAGAGAAATAATTATTAGAATTGAATTCTTGTTGAGGAAACACAAATGACTGATTAAAGTAATAACCATATATTCGGTAAATACTTTGCTATTGGAGTAAAACATGCTTAGTATAATTTTTGTCTTGGATTTTACTACTATCAATTTAATAAATCTAGTCAAAATTTCTTTAAATTTAGAATAAGTTAATCTTTTTTTTACTATTATTTTCAAATTAATAATGGAAGTACAACTGAGAAAGATTTTATTTTACAAATCTAATAAATGGGATAGTTGAAAAAATCTATTTTATTTAGATCATACTGTAAGCATAAATAAATCAATATGACTTGATCCCAGAAATTCCAAACTGGAAACAAAATAAGAGTTTAAATGTTCTTACAGACTTTAATAAAATATTTTATCCTGGCCAAATTTTCATTGAATTTAAAAGCTCATTAACTCAAAAAGTTTGAATAGAATAGGATTCACATACTTTATTTTTCAGTTATCATCTTTTTAAATTATTATTTCTATGTCTTTACAATAATTTGAATGGAAAAATAAATTTTAAGATCATTATTAAAAATCTTTAATACATCTTTGGAAAGAAACCTTAAAACCAGAAAGGTGGAATACTGCCATATAGATTAAATAAAATATTTTGAATTACAAAGAATTTTTCTTTTAATTTTGTATAATTATACCACTAATAAATTAAATTTTTTATTATATCTAATAATATTGTAAGTATGTAGTGAAGTGCTAATAATGATGCAAGTGCTGTGATATCTTACTGACATGTCTTAGTGCTACAAAACTAATGTTGATGAAGTCATTTAGTATAACCATTTTGTTTTAAAGATCCTGTGCAATTATTAGTGTTTAACTTTTTTATGGAAGGAAAATGATTTCTTTGAGATGATATTTTCATTTTGTATTAAACTTATGACAATGGAGAAATCCTTTATTTTTTGTGCACTACTGTGTTCCATCTATGGCATAAATTTAAATGCCACCTATTATAAAAGGTTTTGTTATATTTATTAATTTTATAGTGCTCTTTACATTTTTGTTTTAGTACAATTTTATTATTTTATTTGTTCTGATGAAAGTCAGTTAATGGAAACTAGAACTTTTGATTTCATTATTAATTGAGACACAGGGAAAGCAGAATAAGTCACATTAGATAAAATGAACTTTTTTTTTTTGGATTACCAGGAGTAGGGAAAATCCTGCTCCCAGTTGATATAAACTATACATATATATATTTTAAGACTTGATAAATGTCTAGATTAATGTTAGTGCGTTAATGTTTAATAAGTGTGTTGTGTGGAAAGAATGTATTTCCTTATTGAACTATCCTTGAGACAACAGGATCATAAAAACTTCATACCAATGTTATATATTATGCATATCTTAATTGATAGGAATAGAAACTATGAAAGTTATAAGCTTTTTCATGTCAGTCCACTTTATCTGCAGACAATTTTACACTTACAATGTAAAGTTTCCATTGTTATCAAGGTATTTATAGTAATGACATGAAGTAGTTGCTAAAGTTTTTTAGCAGGATATTTTGTTGAACAACATTAGAGCTATTATTCCATAGTTTAAAAAGATGATGACATTTGTCACATCTTTTGTAGCAAATGGATTAATACATTTGATGAATATTAGAAATATACAAAAACCATAGATATCTGCTTGTTTTGTTGGGTCTCATACTTTTTTCTCTTTGAAAAGTTACAAAGTTGTTAAAGTTCTTACTTTCAGTAGAAAAAAATTACTGAGTTTCTTAAAAAAATTTTTATAATAATATATCTTTAATATTGATATTTCTCCTATAAAATGTTTTTTAATTATTTAAAAATTATTAAATTAATTTAGTTCTTTGCTTTAGAATTGTTTCTTAGCTAGATTTTTTCCCCTGATTCAGTGAACCTTGTAAATGAAAGTCTACTGTATTTTAATTACATAAAATATATTTTTGAAATTTACTGGAAAAAGTGGAGGGTAAAGGCACATAAATGCTTATATATATATATATATATATATATATATATATATATATATATATATATATAATTTCATTTTTTCTTTACAGCTCCCCACCTAGTGGAATTTAATTTATATGATGTTGTTTAACTATTTGACTTTTTTTGTAATTATAGGAGCTCACTCTAATATGCACTAACCACCATGGATTGCAATAGTCAAATTTATGTAAAATATTCTTTGAAATTTGAAAAGTTTCATTATTTTACATCATTCAAATAATTGTACATGAGAATAAAAAGCTCTGGTCCTATGATAGCCTTTTGATTGGATTTACTGGAAGATACATAGTCAACTTTATTGAGGAATACTAGTCTGATGATTTTACTAAATTTGTTTATTTATTAACTAATGCAACTCATATATAATATTCAATCTTTATTGTAGTAGAAACTGTTAACACATCACAATTTTCTTAATGTTCTTTTGAGGGCACCTACCCTCAGATTCTAAAGAATGAGATATTCTTTTTAATAATTATATTTTGATCTATTACAAATGTATCTTCATAAGGATGCAAGGAGCTTATATAAATTTTTATGTCATATTTATTTTAAAATTTTAGTGTAATTTCTATTGTTAAATCATACTTGGAAGCTATGGTTTTGTTATTTTTTTATTATAATTTAAAATCTCATACTATATTTTTATTTTTATTACTAGTTTTTATTTAATGATTTGTTCCTTTCTAAAAATTGTTATTTTTTTATTGTAGAAAATATGTATTAGTTGCTACAATTGATGGAACACTTACAGCCATTGATTTTACTACTGGAAATGTATGTTGGACAACAATTTTGGATCAGAAGTCTTTTTTAACATCAACTTTATCAAAACTTCAGGTATTTCTAAACTATTAGTCTATATTTTATTTGTAAACCTTTTAAACAGTCCTTAAAATTTCCCAATCAAAATTTTCCATCATATAATTAAGTTAGTAGAGTTGATCTGTAATAAAAGATTTGTAATTCATTAATTTGTTTAGAATATTTTTGCTTTTATCTTATAATAAACATTGTGTCATAACTTTTTTTATAATAGTGTATTCTTGACTCTATTACATTTTACTTGAATCTATAAAAGTGCAGCAAATTATGTTTTAAAAATTAACTGATTTTGATAAACTTGATAATTTAGTTCAATTATTATTAGTCTCTTCATCACTAAAATATTTTTTATCTTGAAAAATTCAGATACAACTATGCTTTTACTTTCATTTTGTCAAATGATGTTACTAAAAATTGGATATTTGAAAATATTTATCAAATCTGATATATACATTTTATTTGTATATATCAAATTTATTTTATTTTGTATTAATTTAATTTTCTACTATTGTAAATTGTAATTAATTAAAATTTATCTTAATTCTTAAATATTCAGAAATTTGGTTATACTATTTAATAGGTGAAAGAAAATGGAAATATTGTGGAGCTTGTGCCCTCTTTAGATGGACATTTTTTCAAATATGACAAATTTAAAGTTACTCCAATTGATGTTACTGTGGATGATTTGCTTGATCAACATATATCACTTTTACCATATATGAAAATATATGGAGGGAAATTAAAGTTTTTATATGGCATTGATCGACAAACTGGAGAGGTATTTTTTTGATTAGTTTAAAACTAGATATTATGAGTATTTTATATATTCATTCAGTCTTGGAAAACAATTTTTAATGATAAATCTAATTATATAATAAATTATTTCTGTTCATTGATACACATTTAAGATAAACATTCCTATTACAATTAATCTTGCAACAATGGTTTGAAAAACAACATAATATAATTTAAAACTTTTGTCAAATATAGAAATTGTCTGTTTAAGAATGGGATTATAGAATTAGTATTTTTTTAAATGGGCAAATTTAAATTTTATAGGACTGAATGTCATTAAATGAATTTTGATAGTGATACATACTATTAAATATAAGTGTTGAATAAATGTTTGTATTTATATTCTATTTCATTCCCATTTAAGAGACTGTTAATGATGGTGCATTGTCTGGTGGTATCATCAATATGACATCAAATAATTTTCCTGGCACTTTCCATCCACTGAATATTATTGTACAGGCGGTAGTGTAAAAATTCATACTATATCCTATTTTACAATCTTTAGCTTGCCACCCCACCACATAATATCATCTGTCAAGTTGAACTCAATGCATTAGTTAATCAATTTTTTCCTTCATGTTTGTAAATCAGTGACTTTAGTTATCACAGTTCTTTGTGGGTAAGTGAATAGTTTAATTCTCACTGTCATCTGATAGAACAGTTTATCTTGGACAACTGTCTGTATCTATTTAATATCACCGAGAAAATTTACTCCCTCTTACCAACAAAAACTTTTCATTCTCTTGATCTGATTGTTCTTTAATATTTTTGCGACTGTTGAATTTAACTATAAATATTGTAGCAATTTATTTTATTCTCATCATTTCCCAGAATGGAAGTAACATGTGACATGTACCTTCTTACATATACTGTTGAGCAAATTTGACATCATTTATACTACTGGCAATTGTTGATAATGAAATAGTTTGATCGAGATTACTAGTGAGGCTGTTCTGAAAAATCATAAGCTCAGCCGATACTCAAACTACTTAGTATTCTACTCCATACAAGCTTTGCAAACCTTTATGAAGTGATGACTATCAAAATATGTGCAAGGATCAAAAACTTATAGTGGATATTTCAAAAGTATCATACAGCAAAGAATTTTATTTTTTAAAAGAGCCAAAGTATTAGCTCATAGAGCTCTTGTCATTCAAATGTGAAAGATACCTTAGTCTCATTATTTGTCTTCAATTATATCTTTTACACTGAGTAAGGTATTATTGAAGAAAGTGAGAGTAGTCAATGCTATTTATAAGGAATTTTCTATTCTTATGTTTTGAAAACTGGAACTGCTATATATATATATATATATATATATATATATATATATATATATATATAATCTGTCCACTGACATTAACATTGAAACTTTTACTAATGTTTCAAGCTCTGACTGTTATAGTCTTTGTCAAATTGGTAGCCAAATGATTAATTATCTAGTTTTCTGTTAAACAATCTTTGGCTTACGTATTAATTGTGGTTTGAAGTCTCTTTAACCTTCTAGACTTAATACAATTAGCTTTTGTCTGTATAAAAAATGGCTGTTGAATCTCAACCAATCAGCATAGTTCTTGGTTTTTAAGGAACTTTTAAATTTTAATTGTGGATAAGCTATGCCTTAAATTCCAAATTTTAAATCCTGGAATTAAAGAAGGCATTACAGCAGTCCAGTGGGTATTAGCTCTAGTTCAGATAAAATTAATTATATGCATTGAAATTCAAGTTGACTTCCTATCTAACATGCATTGCTTGTTCATATCATCCAATCATTTTCACTCATATACTTTTTTTTATCTTAAAAATGTAACTGAAAAAAAAAAAGGAAAGGAGCATATACACATCATCCATTATTCAGTAGTTATTTGAAATGAATTCTGAATCTTTTATTCTGAACAGCACCATTGTATTACTAGGCCATGGTGAGCAATTCTGATTACTTGAAGATATTAAGTACTTGAAGAATTTCTAATTGAAAATTAGATGCAATTACGAGCAATCGTGGAACTGTAAAAAAGTTTTAAAAGAAATCAAGGCCTTGCAAGGTGAATCAATGATATTACATTCCCATTTAAAAATTATTTGTGTTAAAATATGTTTAATAAAATTGAAAAAAAAAATGATAATTTTACAAGCAATCGGAGAATTGCAAAAAAGTTTTAAAAGAAATCAAGGCCTTGCAAGGTGAATCAATGATATTACATTCCCATTTGAAAATTATTTGTGTTTAAAATGTATAATAAAATTGAAAAAAATGTTATAATAATTTAATTATATTCTGAAAGATTTTTTTTTTTTAAATTAAATTTTTTCATTTCAGATTTGCTATAATTGTTCCATTTATGGTTGTGAAAACACGAGAAAAATATTCCCAGAAAACATCTTATTAGTTGAACAAATAGTCCGAAATGTAAAATCCATTGATTCGATTAGTGCTGAAGAAAGGTAACAAAATATGTTATTTTAAAACAAATTAATATGAATTCAGATTTCTGAAAATATATCAAGTTTAAATAAATTTACTATAAAATAAAATGAAAATATTTTGATACAATCAATATTGTATGATGATGAATTTAGAAGATATTCACTGCGATATTGGCAGTAATTTTACAAAGTTCTGTTTTTATCTTTTTTTTTTATTTATAATTGCTGTTCTATATTTATGTTTAAAATTTTTATAAATGAAGACTTCAAAAAAATTTTATTTATATTAAAATGTATGCTCTTCACAAAAATAAAATTTTGAATTTTTGTGTTGCACAATATTATCTAAAAATTCATTATTAGAACTAATTTTTTTTTCAAATTCGTTTGTTTGTGCTGTAGTTTTCAGAACTAAAGTTGTTATATAATGTTGTTGTAATACGAATGACTATTTTTTAAAAGGAAATAATGTTTCTTTTCAAATGAAAGCATTAAATATTTATAAAATTTCAATTATCAGTGATAATGAATATTTTCTATTTTTTTTTTTTTAACCCATGCATGTTTATTTTGTTAGATATCAAGCCAATTATCTATAATAAAAATTTGCTTAGGAAAACCTTCAGTTTAGAAAAAACAATTGAACTTAATATAATCATTTATAATTTGTATATTAACTTTAAATATCTATACTCTGCCATTAAAAATGATAAATATATTAAGACAAGGGTAGGTAAATATATTGACTTTAGAACAAGATTGTTGAAATGGACGATCTAAAAACCTGTATCATAAAGATCGATAAATATATTTTTTTCCAATGGTGGGTACTTGGTGATTAACCCTCCACCACAACTTCAGAAACTGCTACTTATTTAGCGTTACCCAATGGGCACCCGTGAACCAAGTCAGTAGGAGTGGGAGGACTGTGAACTAACCAAGGAGGCAAGTAGCATTACCCATGTCACACTTCCATAACCCGTTTATAGGGTAGGCCACATTCATCCATCGTCTCAAAAGAAAGAACAAGGATATGCTGAGAGAGAAAAGAACACCCATGCTTGAACGTGGATATGAACCTGGGACCAACAGCCTAGGAGTCAGGAACACTAACCACTCTGCCATTGGCCAGCAAATCAATAAATATAAGATAAATAAAGTTTTAGGAGTTGTATTCAATGTATCTAGTGCATTAATTTCATTTCATGAATAGTTTCAAGCTCATTTAATTTTAGAATAATTTTAATGGGACAGTATTTTATTTTTTTAAAAGAAATCAGAAATTAAATAATTATTAATATTCTTACCACTACCTGCATGTTAATGTAAGCCAAATTGTATCTATATACTTTCTTGTTATCTTAATGTGGAAAAATAAAAAATTTTGTTCACCAATACATGTCAATCTAAGTATAGAGAACATTTTCTGTGAAAATTTTTCATACTGAGATATTTTCCAGCAGTCAATGATATGTAAAAGCCAATGTGAGTTTTTCCTTTGATTTCATTGCAAGTCAACAAGTTCAAGGTGTATTTCTCAAGTGTTATATAAGTATCAACAATTTAAACCTAAATTTAAAGTTAAATTTATGTTCAATTTAAACCTAAAATTCTCTAAGCTCTGTAAATGATATCTAATATTTCCAGAATCACTTTCAAGTACTTTCTAATTTACCTTTTAATAAAAGTGACAAAAATTGCTTTCACTTGCTTGCCTTGCCAATGGACAGTGTTATAGTTTAATTAGCTTTGGACGATTTTACATACTTCCACAACTATGTTAAGAATAAATAAAAATGTAATTGGACAAATATATAGAAGCTAAACTTTGTTTTCTGGTAATTTCCATGTTTGGTATGTTAGTAATGACTCTGGTATATTATTCTACTTGGTCAGTTTCAAATATATTCTAAAATACGTTAGTATGTATTAACTATTAACTAAAAGTAGATTACCAACTGCTTTCAGCAGAAGTGTTATATTTTTGTCTGCACATGTTGACATATTAGTAGGTAATGTTTTTTTTATTACATAAGTTTTTGATTTGAATATTCAGGTTGACTATCTTAGTAAAAAGTACGACACAAATCTTTGGTATGTGGTAGGTACTGGTCTGATTAGTCCTCGTGTGCAAAAAATTATTATTGAGCGACAAGCAAAGCAAACCAAACTTTGATTGTGCATAGGAAAATTCAGTACTGTGTGAAATGTTCTTATCTCTGTAGAATTTAAAAAAAGAAAAAGAGAGAAAAAAAAAAAGGACTTGTGAACCTCATGTGGCACCCCATCACTATTTGCCCACATTTGTCTTGATTTAATAATGAATTAAATACAGTCAAACAAAGCAATTTAATTAGGGCTACATTTAGTTAATTGTATGAAAAAAATAATGAGCAGATTCTCTGATTTTTTTTTTTTTTCTATGATACAGATGACAAGGTGACATTTTGTCATGGTTGTTTTTCAGTATGTCTCTCTATAATTATGAAAAAAAATTGGAATTTGAATGCCAATAAGTGATCTTTCAAAAGTCCAAATTTTAGTTATTGTTGACATCATAGGGTGAAACAAAAATGATCTAAGAATGCCATTTGAGACTCAGTGTTGCTGTTTTTATTATAATACTAGCAATCTATGAAAATAAAGTATATGGCCACACTTACTGATTTTAGTTTTGGTGTACTTATGTTTGAAAATTATACCTTAGAAAATATTTTGTACCTTAGAAAATAATTTATAATTAAAAATTTTGACACCTTGATGATAAAGCTCTTAAAGCTGAAATATAGCATTGATTAATAAGCTAATAAATTTCATTACGGGTTTATACATTCGTTCAAATTACACTTGATTTTAATAAGAGCAAAAATTAAATATTGCTGTTATGTATTCTATTATATAGTTGTAAATTCTGTACCTTAACTTAATAGAAAAAAAAATATATGCTACTTGTTTTTTGAAGTTAAGTAGTGAAAAGAATCCTCTGACTAATACAAGATCATGAGGTATGGAGGATTCTATTCAAATATAGAAGTTCGAAATCCCAATATTGTGTAAAGTGATTAAGGTATCTTGAATTTAGTGTTGAAGTCATATCGAAATAAAAATCCATCCCAATTAATAAATTTTGATAATCCTTACTGAAACAAATGAAAGGGTAAAAAACCTAAATCCTGGATGGCTAGAATAATCTTGTTGCTGAAGGGGAATGTTTGGCAAACATAGTTAGCATATAAATGCTGATGGCTTGGCATATTTGAGGCAATCAAATTTTGTAGACAGTTGTTAACTGATGAAAAAAAATAACGTTCAATAAAATAATTACCTGTTCAATCTATTTAAAAAAATTTTTTATCATTTATATGTATTTTTCATTTAAATAACATTTTACTATTAATAATTTATCTTTAATGAATGTACGTAAAAGTATATGGTTGAACTTTGTTTGGTCTCATCCAAAAAAGAATTATATGAAAATTGATGTGAAAGACAAGTGAAAATAATTTTGAACTGATGTAAAATATAATAAAAACAAACATGTATTTCTTTGTTAAAGCATTTCTTGATAAAAATAAAAATTTTATGAGAATGAATAGTTCTTTAGAATTATAGCTGCTAAAATATGTTAAATGTTTTCATCAACTCATATTTTTAAAAATTGTCTTAGGAAAAAATTTATTATGTTTTTTAAGTTTTTGAAAATCCTTTATATTACAAAATTAAAAGTTGTCAAATTTCAGTATTTTAAATAAACATAACAAATAACAACACATGTTATTTACCATTCTCTAATCAAATTATATTCTAAACAGGATATTTCTGTTTAGAAGAATAATACAAATAAAACTAAAAATATTAATTCAAAAAGTTTGAAAAAATTAAAAATATTTAATTGTAATCAAATTAAGAAAATATTATGATCTGTCTAAGATAAAATGTTAATCATATTAAGATAAAAGAATATAGAAAAATGAAAATAAATTAAGTGCTAAATATGAAATATACATATATATTATAGTTAAAACAAAATAGAATACATTAGCTTATAATAGACTTATATATCTTTTTCATCAAAAATGTAATTTATTTTTAAATTATGTACAATTTATATCACATTAATGAAGTATTCTTATACATTAATTTACAAATATTATGAAAGAGATTTAGTGCATATATTACTCAAATGATACAATTTGTTAATATTTTGCTAATATTATTGTAATATTGTTATTCTAACAGGTGGAATTTGAGAATAGGAGAACTTCACATAACTGTGCCTTCAAATGCAGAATATGATGATTCTAAATTTTATTCTAAACATAATCATTCTGAGAAAAATGCTTTAATAGCAAAAGGCAAAGTAGATGACATATTAAATGAACACAGGATGAAAATATCATTATCAAAAGGAGTGATAGGAAGGTTAAATCAAGAATTTCCAACTTTTTCATGGCTTTTTAAGGTGATATTTTAAGTTCCTAATAATTTGTTTTGAATTTTCTTTATAATACATTTATTATTTATTCAAATTTGTATTACGTATTTTCCTTACATTTACTTTTTTCCAATATATTTATTTAGAAAGTAATTTTGTTACTGATAGTCAAATTAATTTTTACATTGATGTTAGCCAGTTTATTTTTTTTACATAAAAGAGGACATTTGGTTTTAACAAAGTTATGCAAATATTTAAATTTATAAAATGTCCAATTAAAATATCTATAATTTAAAGTGAAATAAACAACAGAAGAATAAGAAGCACTTCACTGTCCATGCTAGAAAAATTAGAAAAGACATGAGTACATGAATCATAATTTCATTGAAGCTTCTTTGTTTTCATTATCTCAATTTTTATATTAAATAGGTTACTTTTTGTTTTAAGAAAAGTTAAATTAAAAATGTAAGCTTTATAATTTAATGGAATCAGTGGCTTGCTTAATTAGGAGATGTGAATTCAATCAAACACAATGATGTTTAATAGAAATTGTGAATTCGATTCCAAGAAATAGGAAAAGTTAAGCAAAATGACAATGAAATTGCATACAGTGTATCACAGTAAACAATGATCAAAGTATTCCCTTAACAAAACATTAAAATAGAACAGGCAGGGCAACTTAGGTGCAGATTTTTTTTTTTTTTTAAATCTGATCTGAAATGGTTTTGTCAAGCTACTCTCTAGATATGTGAGTTTATGTCTAATTTGTTAAGTTTAAGGTTCCATGTAGACCAAAGAAATTACTTGTGGACTTTGAAACTGGAATCAAATGGTTTGAAGTTGAGTATAGTTCTGAAAAATTCCAATTCAATTTACCAAATAAAACAACTCTTTTGATGTGAAGAGAGAGCACTTAAAATATTTCTACACATTTGCTTAGGTAGGATCATATTGGAGCCAATAGATGTTGATGTATCTTGGAATCAGTGCAAGTGCATATTGTTCTCAAGGATAGCTTATCAGTCATAAGTTATGGTGATAAAATATTAAAAACTTGTGTCATATGCTGTTCTGTGATCATTGGTGGCAGTTGGAATTGTCCTTATATTTTTAGAATTTCCAATTTTAAAATAGGTTCTCAAATTCCAGATTTTTTTTAAATCATTTTTTTTTACAAATTTAATTTCATAAAGTAATTACAGAAATTAATTTTTAATTTTATCTTATAGTTTTTTTCCCCCTCCTGGAGAATATATTTTCTTTTACATTCTGTGTATTAATAAAGGGGAACAATTTTGTTATAAAAGGAAATTGGATAAGATGCATGATGTTATATGTGAGTTTCATTTAAGAATAAAACTTGTGTAACAGCAATGGAAAATCGAAGTGTTTATAAGAATTACTTATTTTTAAGTATTTTTTTGTTATAAATAAAGTCAATATTTAGCAAATTTTTATAAAATTAAAATTTTCTTATGTATTTCAATTATGAAGAGGACTGATAAATTTGGTATACACATATATTAGGTTTGAATACTTTCTTTATATCGTATGTTTACTCAAAATAACAATTTTTACAGATACATCACATTCTCCTTTTGCTCAATGTATTTTAGAGAATAAAGTTCTCAATTGAACATTTTAGAAGTTATGTTTATTTTTTAAAAAGAGAATTTTAATTTTTGTTGAAAGGTATAAGTGGGATTTATAAGTATGAAATATATCGTGTGTAATTGTTAATATTCAAATAATTAAAGAAACTTTAGTTATTTTTTAATTGAGATCCTCTATTTCTATAAAATTTTCATTTTATGATTAGATTTTGGTTTTAATTTTATTTGAATCTTGTTAGAGAATCTTGTTGTTTCTAATATTAATTTCATTGACAAGTTTTTTACATTAAGTTTATTATTACTTTACTTTTTTAAATAATTTGATTTTTCAAAATTTAATCTTTTTAAGTTTATCTTATTTTGTTGTGCATTAATTATTTATGTTTAATGTTATGTTAAAATACTGTTATTTTAAAGTATATGCTACTTTTCAAAACTGATTACTTTTTACTACAGAGAATTTCAAAATAATCAAATGCAAAAGTGAAAATTCTGCATCTTTTTATTAAGGCATATACTTCAAAGCATAATAATACAGGTCTGTAATGTAAAAAAAAAAAAAAAAAAAAAAAAAAAAAAAAAAAAATTATATATATATATATCAGAGGGAATTGTTATCTGATCTTATTCTTTTGGTGCTAATTTCAAAAATTGAACTAAATATCACTCTAACATAGTGTTACCTATATATTTTTATTTTATGATTATAATTGTCAGAATATCCATGTCTGACAATTACCTGATGTTAGCTCAAGATTATTTAATAGAAAAGATTTACTTAATAGAAACATTTTTTGTTAAGTTTAAAAAAAAACGCCTTCAAACTTTAAAAATTGCACCATAATTATTAACTGAAGGGAATTTTATTTCTTTTGGATGCCTGGAATGGCTTGTGCAGTCTTGCAAATGTTGTTTCCATCTATTTAAATAAAAAATTCATGACTGCTTAAAAATCAGTTATCCTCATCAAGAATTCATTATTTTTTATTATTGAAATTGATGAAAACCCCTGTTGTCAAATAGAGATGCAAAATGTTTACCAGGAATTCTTTTTCAAACAGGATTTTAGCAAAAATGTAATATTAATTTTACAAAAAATTCTGATATGATGGAAAAATCAATAGTTTTTGAAATCAACTCACCAAATAACATAAAACTTGGGGGAAAAAAATTCTTGTGTTTTTTCAAAAACTTCAAATTTATAGGTATTTATAGAATAATTTTAAAAAGAGATATTTAATTGGCTTTGATAAATTATGATGCAAATATTTATGTGCTAATAAAATGTAACAAAAATTTACCTTTTTGTGATTAAAAAATGATTACTTTAAAATAAATCTTTGATGATTGTAAATGAAAATGTTATAAAATATTGTAAATGAAAATAATTGTAAATTTAGAGTGAGACTCATACTTTTATATTAAAATTTCCTAAATGCAAAACTTATTGTATTTCAAAATTGAACAATATGGACATATTTTTCATTTTTAAACATTTCATTGATATAGTTGATAAAAATACATTTTTATTAATACAATATATAAAATTGTTTTTCTTAAAAAAAATTTCAATTTTTATTTTATTTTATCATGTATGGACGTTTTTTATTTAGGCAAACAGCTCAATTATTGATGCTTGGCTTGTTGACAAGTGGGTATATCGTTTGGATCCTTTTGCTAATGGCTCAGATTTTTTTGAAATTGAAAATGAAAATAAACTAACCTTATTTCTGTATTTAGGCAAGTAAAAACTTTTTTTTATAAAATGTAATGTGGTTGCTTTTTAGACAGTTAATGCTTCCTTATTTTAACTAATTAAACAAATCATGATATTCAGTTATTTTTATGTTTCTAAAGAAGACTATTTGAAAGAGATTAGTAAATATTAATTATCATTTTCATGTTATTTAAAATTACTTTGTATTTGTTTGAAGATTAATTATGATTTAATCTTATTAGTTGTAATAAAGAATTAAGAATTTAATGCTGTTAAAAGGTTGCAAATAAAGGGGCAACTTTGTCTACAGCTTAATCATGCTAATATAAGAAAAAAACGATGCTTCCTTTTTATGAAAAAATATCTTAAATTTATCTTGATTCAAAATGGAATTTGAAATATTTCCAACGGGTAAGATATTATAAAATGCACATTTTGAAATATTGAAAACCATAAAGTGTGTTTTAAATATATATCTATTTAGAGATAATGTATGATGTATGTGCATTATCTTTATAAGTTAATAGTTATGTAATAAAAATTTTCCTTGGAATATTGTCAAATCTCTGTAATCATAATAGTAAATTTATGTAAAAAATATTAAAGTGAAATATATATATATATATATATATATATATATATATATATATATATATATATATATATATATATATATATATTATTGAAATACTTTAAACTTAATATTTCTCTTCCAAAGAATAATTTTAAATGTAATATTTTAAAAAAATAAATGGAGAAGTAAATCAATGTTACACCCATTTTTAGAGCATAACAAAAAAGCTAAATTAGTATATGAAAATTTTTTTTATTGTACTTGTGTGAAATACACTATTTATAAATAATAGCATTTTTCATTGAATGATAGTAAGCTACTTAACTACTTAATTAGACCATTGTCACCAATAGAATACTTAGTGCTATGATCTTCAGTTTAACAGATTAAATGTTCAAGTCACACTTTGGGCTTGATTGTTTGTAGTTCCGAACACAGTCAGTTTGCAGATTCATATTAAATAAGTTTTCATGTACAAATAATACCTGTTGATCAATAAACAAACCAATTGCATTAGATCTTATGTAAAAACATAAGTTAAAATCATAAGTTTTTAAAAAGGCTTACTACTAAGGAATGAATTTAACACGACTGGAGTTGTTTCTTTAAGTAAAATCAAATTCATAAAGTAAAACAAAATTCTCGTAGTGAAACCAAAAAGCTGTTCATCAAAATCTTTTTCCAATAGCATAGATTTTATAATTTATATAGCCTATACCATTGCACTAAAAAGGCATGGTTTTTGTATTCTCTCAATTGGATCAGAACCAGATGGATTACAATTTATCACTTAATCTTAATCTAATAGAATAGGCAGTCTCAGTCCTCAAAATTTTTTTGTTTCTGAATGTTGTTATAAATATTTTGTTAAATATTATAAATCAAATGCTTGTGCATTGTAAGACATAGGTTTTTACAACACATAAGTAGAATATCCAGCAATAAATTGACAGTGAAACTAAGGAAGATAATTATATATATATATATATATATATATATATATATATATATATATATATATATATATATATATATATATA
>JAPDSC010094588.1:111585-168422 GCA_026290005.1 Latrodectus geometricus | reverse complement strand
ACAGTATAAGCAAGCAAGCATGTAGTTCTGCTGAACAAAATTTTAAAATATTGTAGAAGTTAAAAATTATGATTTCATTGGCTTGATAATTTAGAATGACTGTGATGAAAAATAACTAGACTTTTGGTAACAAAGTTATAGGTTTATGAATTTTCACTAAGCATTTATTGAGTACAATGTTTACTGTTAGATGAAAATGAGATATGTACAGATGAAAAATACATGAAGTGTAAATCTATAATATTAAACTAATGTGAACTGGCAGTTGAATAGCTAGCTCTCCGGCCTTCAGTTTAGCAGCTCGTAGGTTCAAATCTTACTTTGATCTACCATAGGTCCCAATCAGATTAGCTCTCATGTGCAAAAAATGACTGTCGAATAACAAATAAACAAACAATATGTCCAGCAAGCTTGTTAGACACCAGCTTTCTCATGAATGAGAAATTTAAATGTTCAAATGAAATGTATATGTTCATTTAAACATTTAAATTTCTTATGAATATTTAAATTTCATTTAAATGAACTAGGGAACATTTAAATTTCATTTAAATGAAATAAAATTTATTTTATTTTATTTTTTTCTTTGAAATAGAATGAATTTTTTTTTTTTAATGAAATTTAAATGTTCCCTTCTCTATTCACAACTTCAATAAACAACACAAACACCACTCCTTCTAATAATTAGCATATTAACTGCCTATCTCAGAAGTTAAGAATTCCTGAATTACTGCCACTTAGCTGTAAAAACCAGGTCATGATGGGCGCAGCTTGTCCTTTTGGACCTTGCGCCACAAAACCCAACCAACCAACCCAACTGGTCATGATGGAATACCAACAAAATGCAAATTTTGTCAAGGCTGAATGTAAAAATTTGAACTCTCTAGTTTGTTACTAAGAATGTGAAAAACTTAATCCAAAGTTTCATTTGTCATTGCTGTAAAAGTCATTAATATTTCATATGAACTTGAAATCGGCCTCTACTTTTGGAGACTGCCAAACAATACAAAGTAGGCTATATTAGAACATTAGTTAAGTAGATATGAATAATCACATTTAAAAGATGAACCTTTTTACATTAAAAAAATATTTAACTAGGCTGACATGTAATACATTTGATTGATTAGTTTTATTTATTGTTCTACTTTATCAAAATTCTGTTTAATATTTTTTCTTGAAAGATAACTATACTAATTCCATCAAATAAAAATTTTGCTTTAGAGAAGCTCTAATGTATGTTTCAAGAGATATTTAAAAATTTTGGTCCTTTTTTTTTTTTTTTTTTTTTTTTTTTTTCTTGTTTGTTCCAAGTATATTTTATAAGTTTTTAATACAAAAATTTTCATGATAAGATTTGTAAAATAACCTTTAGTTCATAGAAGTTTAAAATAAAAATGATATCCTTTTGATATACTTCATTATTATTTATGATAAAAGGAATTATTTAGAATTTTATTAAATTTCATCTTAATTTTTGCTTAAATTATTTTACATTTTTTATTTTCTTTAAAAACATTGGAGTTAATATATTTTTAAATCATCTTATTTTGTAGTAGTCCTTTTTGACTGATTTAGTATTCATGTATGGGATATTTCAATAAATTTAAAACACTAAAACTTCAAAATTCTTAGAAATAATTTAAAATAGCACAATGTTAGTCTTATATTAAATACAAATATTACTCACCATATATTTTTCTTGGCTATTGTTAACTTATTTATATTTCTCCCATTTGTGTGGAAATTTAGACATTTTCAATCTCATCCTTTTGTAAAATGGTTAAAAATTAAAATTCAAGATCTTAGATATAATTTATTCTTTTTTTAATGATAAAGTTTATATCGTAGAAATATTTTATCAGATTTTAATGCATGCAATAAATTTGGCTTTTTATTTAGATACATAGTAAATGTCAAGTTTAAAAATATTTCAGGTTCCCCTCCCCTTCAAATTTAAAAAATGACCAATTTAATACTATTGCAGTACGTAATATTAGTAATCAGTTTGTAATAAATAATGGCTGGGTATATATATTTTATTTAAAAACTTGTTATGAACTTTAATTTGGTATATCAATTTTTTATGACTGTTGTCTGATCTTAAAAACAAGTAAATCTATTATTTTAGCATGTAATATGCTTTATTTTCCATCAGAATTTCCAATTTGATAATTTTGATTAAATTAATAATTTTCAACTCAAACACATAAAATTATTTATAACATCATTTTTTCAATTTTTTTTCATTTTAATGAATTAAATTAGTTTTACTGTAGAAAATTTTTTTCTTATGAAGTTTCTGAATTCTTAGTTAATTATTAAGTTACAAATTCTTAGATATTATCTATTCATTGTGGTGCATAAAAATGAAAAATTTATTTCATTAAAAATTAGCAATGTTAGTTAGACAAACTAACATTGCTAATTTTTTTTCATTAAAAACAAGCAATGTTCAATAAACTCTTTCATGTGCAACTTTTCATTCTTTTGATTTTTTTTTTTAATTTATAGGGTGTTATTTGAATCAACTTTTTATAATTCAATCAAATAAAGTAAAGATCAAATCACCTTTTAGTACTGCTTTATCCAAAGTTTTGCCATTCAAAGCATACTGCCTGTATAATGATCGTAAGTAATTAAAAATCAATTGATATTTAAATATAAATTTACTTAATTATGAGATTGCAAGCATTTATTATATATTTATTGCAATTATCCCTTCATAAATTTTATAAAAATGCTTAAATATTTTGTGATAAAACTTCATTTTTATCATAATTAAATTTTACTGAAAATTTTTCTGCAAATTAGTGACCCGATTTAGTATGAATAATTCTATATCTTTTGTTTTACTGTAAAATATATATACATACAGTGACGGCCGAGTGTCGACTTTTTTTAAAGTTTTATGTTTTTCAACTTTGTTTGCTTATAGAATATATTAGTTTTCACTTAAATATAAATGTTTATATATCAAATTGAAGGTAATTTAATTTAGAATTTAATAACAGTATTACAATATCTGTATTTCAAAAAAGTTATGCAACTAATAGTAAGATCTTAGATTTGCATTTTAAAGCAATACTTAAACACAGTCAATACATAGTAGGATAACCCTTAATTTTTAAAACAGCTTCGCAACATCTTTTCATCGAGTAAACAAGTATTTATTGTTCATCTTTCGTAATCTCATGGTGCCAAGAATCAATTATAGATTCAATAAGTTGTCTTTTATTGGATGGACGTTTTTTTTTTGTACAAAATTTTTTAAATATTGCCACAAATTTTCAATAAGATTGAAATCAGGGCTGTTTCCTGGCCATGGTAAGATATCTATGCCTTTATTTTGAAACCATGCTTTGCACACTTTTGCTCTGTGGCATGGAGCTGAATCCTGCTGAAAAATAAATGGTGCTTTGTTGGGGAAGAGATCCCTGATGGAAGGTATCAATTTTGGTTCCAGGACAGTTTCTATGTATTTTTTGGCATTCGGGTATGCCATCAATCACTTAAATTTGGTCCACACCATCTGCAGACATACATGCCCAAATCATGACATTTGCTGGGTTTTTTGTAGTTGCTTCAATAGAATCTGGATGGAGTGCTTCACCTACTCTACGTCTCACGTATTTTCTATCATCACTAGCAATGGGCGATATTTTACTCTCATCACTCCAGATTACTTGCTTCCATTGGTTTCCTGACCATTTAATGTATTCTTTTGCCCACTTTACTTGTTTTTCGTTTTCTTTATTATTTAAATATAATTTTTCCTTGGAATTATTTTAACCAAAATTAATTTTTGGTTAAAATAATTTTGCATAAAGCTAGATTTTTAGATGCTAATATGCCTTTGCAAAATTATATAATTTTTCTACAAGTTTAATATACCTTTGGAAAAAATTTATTTGCTAGACATTATATTTTTATAGTTTTTAATGTATAAATAACATGTGTAATTATTTTTAATGTATAAGTATATTTATTTTTTACGTCAGATTATGTATATCTATACAATATTATAACAATATTTTCCCTATGTAGCTTTTTAATGTGAATTTATCATGCTTAATGAAATATGTTTTTGCTAAGAAAAAAGTAAAATAAACTATCACAAAAATTTTTATTACTTCAAGAAATTCAACTTTGTCTCAATTTTTTTAAATTATTAACTCTTAAAACTGAGCAAACTGAATTAAGTAAACAAATGCTACTTTATTGTTGCTATTAGTTTACATTTTTTTAAAATGTGAATTTACAATAGCTTTCCATACAAGGAAATTTCATAGATAATAATAAGACTCTAATTCATAGTTTCTTGTTCTAATAATTAGAATTAAATTCTTGTATGGAGATAATGAAATTTCGCTTACACTGGTTTTGAAGGTTAATTTATTAAAAACATTGCTGTTTTACAAATTTATATATTTTTAAACAGAATTGTTGTTGAAAAGTTTTTTTTAACAATAGTCTTAGAAATGAGACATTATAGTTAATTCCAAGTATATTTTAATGTTTAATTTTATATTCTCCTTTCATTAGAACAAAGCTTGTAAGGCTACCTTTTGCTGTTTGTTAAATATTGTTGTAACCGCTAAAATTGAAAATTCTCTTGTATGTTTAATACTGTCTGCATCTTAACAAAGCTGATTTTTTAAACATTTCTGTTAAAACTTGGTAAAAAAATGTTTCATTAAGTTTCATCTCATATAGATTGTTATTTTAGAGTGATTTTTTGCAGCTGATAAGGAATATTGACATTGTATTGTGTTTATGGTTGAATAAATAATGATATGAATTGCTATTTTTTACATTATTAAATAATTAACTATCATGTATTTCTTAAATTATTTAATACAAATAATTTGTAAAAGAATTGAAAAAAGAAAGAGTCAAATATCTAATCTATGGGCCTTTATCATGGCTTTTGTAAAGTAATATTTTAATTAAATGTTTCTGAGAGAATAAAAATATTCAAAATTAAGATTTCTTTATTTTAAATTTGGTAACAGAAACAAGGCTGTGTTAATTAAAAAAAATAACATTAATACACATATTATCCTAATTTTTATTGTTTTCATGCTGTTTGAGATCTCTTAGAATAAGCTTAATTTTTCACTTTATTTGTATCAAAATTTAGAATTTCAATTACAATAAATGTCATTTGATTCTACTAATTTATTTATAATAAAATTTGTCTATTTAAAATAAAACTAATTTGAATTATTAAAGGATATCAGTTGTTTTTGTGGATTTTGAAATTTAGTTTGTTTTAAATGCTTTATATCTTATACAATAGGTACTATAGTGAAGATATTTTTTATATAAATTTTTAAATATTTTTGTAGCTGTCTTATATTAAAAAATTTATATTGATTAAAATAAATTTTAATTATATAATTTTCATGAAAAAATATTTATATATAGATGCATATATTTTTATTTAAATCAGAAAGAGCTGAATCATCATTCTTGCAAGCAAATAATTCAAATGCTGTGATTCCTGCAAATGCTTATATAAATGGTATGGAACTCATTTATTCTAATTACATATTTTTCATTTTATATAATTAGCTGCTATATTAATAAGCTTAACTTGGTGCTTTTTGTGCAAGAAAGTATATTTCTTAGAATAGACTTTTGATTACATTTAGGCAACTATTCTTTTATATTCTTATTGTTTAAATTTATTTGCTAAAACTCATTTTAAATCAAAATTTCTTTATTATTTAAATTTAATAAATATTTCTATTATAAACTAAAGTATTAAAAATCATTTTTAAAATTTTATGTTAGTAGGTATTTTATATTTTTAAGTTTTGTACAAATTTTTTTTAATGAAAATTGTATTATATATATATATATATATATATATATATATATATATATATATATATATATATATGTGCGTGTGTGTTAAGCTAATCAACTTTTAGTTTCACTTAAAATCTTGTTAAAATTTTTCAGCAATTTTATCTATTTATTTTGATAGATGATGGGCATTACTTTTATGTTAATTTTTCTGTTTATGAAAATGATACTCATTGCATTGTTGACTTCAGTTATCCCAAGTACTCTGATGAAATATTGAGTTCATATTTTTGGTAAATATTAAACTAATCATTATTTTAAATTTTTAATATATAAAGGTAGTTATACCTAAAAATTACATATTTTTTGTTTATTGTTATTATTTTCAAATAAGCTTTTATTTTTTTTTTTCAAATATATTTTAATGATTAATTATGTTGTATAAAAAAAATTCTGGATGAAATTAATGAAATGAATAACTTTCATTAATAATTAATAATAGATGAATTATTTCTGTAGTATAAAATAAATTAATGTTAAAGTATATTTAAAAGAATTTAGTGTGAATTTCAGATTCTGAAATGTACAGTTAATAATTGTTATTAATATTTAATTATTTTAATGTTTTTGTTAGATAATGTTATAGAATTAACTACTTTTAAGATTAATGTAAATTGATAAGTTATCTAATTTCTACAGCTTCTATATATGCATGATTTACAGGTTCTGTTTAGTCATTTTAAACTTATCCAGTGTGAAACTAAACTTGCGTCAAAATTGTTGCATTTTCTTCCTTAATTTTCCAGTGGAGAGTCCTTATATATTATAATATTTTGTTAGAATATGTAGTATTTCATATTACTAAATCACATAATAAAATAATGACATTTCAGATACTTTGTATGTGAGCTTAATATATAAATAAATTATTTAAATATTAAACTTTGAAAAAGTTAGTAGTTTTCTAAAAGTTTAACAGTCTTCAAATTATCCTTAAGCTAATCTGTTTCATTAGCACTTAATTTGATTTTGTGTTAAACCTTGTATGTAAATATAACATATTATAATGAAGCTTTCATTTTTATATGTTGGAAAAGCTGTTTTAATTTTAAACATCATAACAGCTATATATGCCTAGCTCTTAATTTTATATTTGTCTTGTGATTTTGAGCATTTTATTTTTATATTTAAAATCTCTTAAGTGTGAAATATTGTAATAATTACTTTTTTAGGATAAAAGTGATTTCTACTATGATCGTTGTTTTAATTATAACATTGGGATCAGTAATTGGTTGCATCAAACGTAAGGTATAATTTTTCAACTTCTATTTTATACTTGTAACTGATATAAAATATTACAATCATTCGACTTGTAAAAGATGTATCCTTGCTTTTATTTTGCAACATTTGCAATAATTAATGCCTATACAGTGGTGCCTCACAGAAAGAACTTAATTCGTTCCAGGAGCAAGTTTGTAATGCGAAAAGTTCGTTATGTGAAACGGGTTTTCCAATATTAATACATGTTAAAAAATAATTCGATTTGTAGCATAAAATATGCTAAGATGACATAAAAAAGATAAATTTTTTATTATTATTTTTATTTAGATATGTACATATAAAAACATAATTTTTTAAATTTTAAGACAGACTAAGTAGAGTCTACCGAATCTTACACATCTTTATCCATTTTCTGTTTTTTGGTCGATAGTTTCATGAAAAACCTGTCCAAAGTCGTTTGTTTTTCTCTTTTCTTCAATACATCTGCAAGAAATAACGGACAAGAGTATCGTAGTAAAGATCGTTGATCCTGTTT
Source organism: Latrodectus geometricus (assembly GCA_026290005.1). Taxonomy (NCBI): domain Eukaryota; kingdom Metazoa; phylum Arthropoda; class Arachnida; order Araneae; family Theridiidae; genus Latrodectus; species Latrodectus geometricus. The sequence goes on along the minus strand of JAPDSC010094588.1, from coordinate 160,798 downwards.
GCTTCAGCTGATCCAGATAGTGGGCATTGGTAAACTCCAGAACAGCTTTCAATTTGATCAGGATGTTCTTGATGTCAGCAGTTGAGATTGGTTGATTGTTGATCCTCGTTACCAGATGACGCTTCCCTTTGAGCATTGTCCAGTTGCAGGACCAGAAGTGCTTGGAGCTCTTCAGTTGTCAGCTCTTCATGTTCCTCAATAAACTCCTCTACATCCTCTACCTCTTATTCCAGCCTTTAGGCCACTATGATGATGTCCTTCACCACTTCTGTGTCATCAACTGCTTCTTCCTGGGTCCACAAAGGCACAAGCATCTCCCAAGCAGAAATGAGGGTCCTTTGCGACACTTCTTCCCAGGCCTTCTGTATAAATCGTATTGCCATAAGGATATCAGATTTCTTCTTCCAAAACTTTCGGACAGTCATATTGTCTCCGCCAAACTCGCATTCTTCAAACACCTTATTAAAGAGGGCTCTAGTGTAGAGCTTTTAAAGTTCGCAATAACTGGCTGATCCATTGGCTGAAGAATGGATGTGGTGTTTGGTGGCAAATACTGCACCCTGATAAATGGATAATTTTCCTGCAACATTTCTTCTAGGTTTTTTGGGTGAGAAGGGGCATTGTCAAGTATCAGAAGGGCTTTGGGCTGCAGTTCTTTTTCCAGCAAGAATTATTTCATGGCAGGAGCAAAGGTTTCCAGAATCCATTCGTTGAAGATAACTTGGGTCACCCAGGCTTTTTGATTGGACTTCCAATGGACGGGCAGTTTGGACTTAATAACGTTATTTTGCTTAAAAATTCTTGGATTTTCAGATTGATAAACCAATAGATGTTTAATCTTGAGGTCTCCACTGGCATTAGACGAAAATATAAGGGTAAGTCTGTCCTTCATGACTTTGTATCCTCCTCTTTTGTAATTAAGGTTCTGCTCAGCATTCTTTTCCAGAAAAGACCTGTTTCATCAGCATTGAACACTTGTCGTGGGTAGTATCCTTCATCCTTAATACATTTTTGAAAGACTTAATACATTCTTAATAGAGAACTTTTCTGCTTCTTTCTTGTCAGCACTGCCAGCCTCACCATGCATAGTAACGTTGTGGATTCCACACCTTTTCTTAAATCTAAAAAACCATCCCCTACTGGCTTTAAATTCTTCTTCATTATCTTGATTGCTGCTGCTTCCATAGACGTTTTTCTTTTGATCGTCATAAATTATCTTGGCTTTGTGACAGATAATATCTTGGGTTGTTACATCACCTTTCACCTGCCTTTCCTTAATCCAAATCGATAATAGCTTCTCCAATTCCTCGTGGATTGAAAACCTATATTTTTCCTTAAATAGTTTTGATACTCCTTTGGCTACTTTGATTGCATTCTAATTTGTCAAAATGGGGAAAATGGTGGTCTTGCTTTGGCCAAGCTCTTTGATGAGGTCACACTGTTTTACTCCACATTCACTCTTTCTAATTATTTCCTGTTTCATTTCAACAAAAATCACCTTCCTGCTTTTTTTTAGAACCCATGATATAAAAAAATATTGAGTTTAACTTAAAAAGACGACTGTCGTGATACATGCGTAAGTTAAGCGCAGTGACTAACGACTGCAGTGCCTGCGCAGGAGGATGCAATACATCGGCAGCGATCATGGAAGCTCGGGTGACTTCGTTGTGTGAAGCGAAGTTCCTTGTATGAATCATGAAGTGAACGAATAGGAAGTTCACTGTGCGAGGCGTTCTTTATGCAAGGCATCACTGTATTTATGTAAATTATTCATAATGATGCTTAAATAACATTTTTAAAAAAATAAAAAATAAAATTAAATATGCTTGTGTGATAGAAAGCCAAAGAAATGAATTTTTTCTTATATTCTCAAACAATTATGTTATTTTTGTGTTCATATATTGAATTCTTTTGCAGCATTATTAGTTTTTTATTTTATTTATTTATTGTATACTTATTTATTTTATTATTGTATGATATTTTACTTAATCATGCTCGATATTTATTTTTAAACCATCAAACATTAATTTTGTATATGCATATGTAATTTTAAGTGATGTTTTTTCCTTTTATTTGCTTATTAGAAATTTTGTAGTGAAGGAACTTTAGTGAATATACAAGATGTATCATCAAGTACTACAACTAATGAAGAATTTATATCTAGGTATATATTTCTTATTTAATGAGTTTTATAGACAACTCATTTCTATTATTATGTATTTTTGTCTAACATATTTTAAATCAATAATTTACAGATTGTCTGACTACTAAAAGATTTTGTAATGCATTCTGTAAATAAGATGCTCAATTTCGTGGTATTCTTTGATTTACCAAATTATTAAAGCTAAATAAAATTATTCAAAATATTATTTTCCTTCTGTAGAAATATAGCACTAAAACATGTAGTTAAATAATTTCAGTTTTAAAAGCAAATTTTATATTTAAAAAAAAAGTAATAAAAACAAATAGTTGTAATTATTTATTACACTTAAAATATTGTTTTTTTTTTTTTTTCTAATAAATTTATTACCTATATTACTGTGTGCACTTTATTATTTTTTATCCACTAAAAATGAAATATTTCTTTTTAATGGAGATATATAATATATTTAATTAACATTTTCTTTCTACAATTCCTTAATATTTTCGCAGTAGATGAAGCGTATATTATACAGTAATTTAATCATTAAGTCAGAATATGAGATTGGATGTATGCATGATTCTAAAAATTTTACCTGAGGCAGTTGATTTAAGCTTTACATTACAATTTTCAGTAACATTAAATGGGTAATAATATAATTTATTAAGATTATGTAAGAAAATAGGAAATATATTAATTAATCTGTATTATCATTTGGAGTATGCTGTAAATGATCTTTATGGATATTGAAAGTCAACCTTTCTGTGCACTGTAAGAATTATCATATTATTGAAAACAATTTGAGTTGGTGTGTTGGGTATAAATTTAATTTAATATTTTTTGAAGCTGTTTTATAAGTTTGTAAAAAATTATAAAACCAGTTATATTATCATTAATATGATTAAATTTTTGATAGAAGAAAAAATTATTTGAAAAAATTTTGAAAACTAGAAATTAGAAAAAAATAATGGTTTATATTTCCATACTTTTGTGGAAATACTTGTTATATATTTTGTTTAATAAAAATTTTTTGGCAATTTTTACTTTTGTTTCAAAATTACATGAAATCTTTATCAAATTTTAATTATATGAATGCTTTTACTTTTATGTTTATTAAAAATTCTTGATTTAATAAATAATTAAAAAATTTTGTAGTTTTATGCTTATATTTAGAAATTTAATATAATGGATAAAACGTTTTGAAAATAAAATATATTTTTGTTTATTGATATAATTCCTAAATTCAATGAAATGCAATCACTAAAATTTATTAATAACTGACACACACTTGTGAAAATATGATAAAATTTCGTAGCATATTTTCAATTATATAAAGATTTCTCAGTTAAAAGTGCTTTTAAAATTAAGAGTATTGACCATAATATGCACTTGTCATTCAAAGTGTCTTCTTGTCTATTACTATTTTGCAGTACATTTTGGAACTAAAAACTCCTACTATCTATTATGGAATAAATTTTACAATTTAATGATAATTTTCTGAAACTGAAGAATTAGTATCTAATTTAAAAGTTTATTCAATCATAATAGTTACAGAAACATTTCTTGTGTTATTAGTTGCCATTCAGTAACCTGCAATATATAATACTGCATTATACAATCTGTCAAATAAGAGTTCCAGGATACCTATGGAGATAGCATTTTTTTTCAGATTATTTTAGCTTAATTTTGTTTTAGTGTAGAATTTAGTTTTAGTATGAGTTTATTAATTGTATAGTACAAGAATTTAATTTAATTGTATAGTATAATAATTTAATTGTACTATACAATTAAATTATTCCCAAAGAATAATGTTCAGGATTTGTTAATCAGTGTATGTTTTTTTTATTATTAGAAGAGTGAAGAAATAGTAAAATACAATTATTCTGAGCAGAATATTTTTATACTTTTATTATTATATTTCATAAATAATTGTAAATTTTTGATTTTGCTACTAATAATAAGTTTCAATATAAAATGTTCTTAATTAAATTGGGCAAATTATTGTAATGCAAATATTAAGCTATTTAATAAATAAATCAAATTTTAAATTCATGTTTATGATAATAAATGTATATGAGAAATTGATTGCATTTTCATTAACTGTTTTTTTTATTTTTATTTTATTAGGTTTAATAAAGATTTTAACTTCTTAGCGATTTTGGGAAGAGGTGGCTTTGGTCTTGTAATGGAAGCCAAAAATAAAATTGACGACTGTGTATATGCTGTAAAAAGAATTCCAATATTAGTAGATGGAGAGAAAGAGTGAGTATGGAAATATTTTTACAGAGTTAATTTTCTTGAATGAATCAAAACTATAAGAAATAGTTGGATTGCATGAATTTCCTTTAAAATGTTTTGAGCTATTGTGTCTAAAATATTTTTTCAATACATATTTAAATTATCTCTTCAATTAATAAAATTATCTATAATTAATTGATACAAGCCTTTTAATTTTGAATACAAAATTTTGGTGTTGTTGAATGAAACAAATTTTTGATTTCTCTTCATTAAAGTATTAAGTCACTTTAAACCAAGTTTTAAGTGACTTAATACTTTAATAATTGAAAGACAAAAGTATTTTAAATTTGAAGACAACATTTTTTTTTTTTAAGTACTATTAAAATATTTAGCTTTTTTACCACTGTGCCCGTTTAAATCTTCATAAAGAAATATTAAATTAAAAATTTTTACTCAAGATTAAATTAAGTTGCTTAGGATTTCAGATTATCTGCTTTTTTATCATAATTTTTTAAGAACTTTGCAATCTGTGTGTAGCTGGGCCTTTTCTAAATGAAATTGACACCATTCTGAAAAACTGTATTTGTTCAATCTATATGGCATGAGATTTTGTTTTATGTATATCTTTGCAAAAATTTTCATTTTGTGATAAAACTGTAAAAACTAAAATTAATGAGATTGAAAGTATGTATCTATTTTATAATTAAACAGTTCATTATTCATGTTATATTATTGCTTAGGAAAATGTAAGACTTTTTATGATTTCCTATAAAATTACTGCTTGTTATGGTTCTAACTCTAAATATATAAATTTTATGTTATGTGAAATTTTTTTATAGTTTAATTTTTTCTTATATTTTTAATCATACAAATTTTCTCTTCCAAAGACAGTAAGAAATAATAAAATCATAAACTTATCAAAATATGTAGTTATACAAATTTCTTTAACTATCTATGATTTTTTGCTAATAAAAATAATACAATATTAGTAATGTTTATTTTAAAACATGAATGGTATGAATCAAGCATTTATATATCGATTTGATTCATTGATTCTAATTCTGTGAGTATTTTTAGTGGTTTAAGATTTATTTAAAAATGATATTCTTGTTAGAATTCACTTTCATGTGCTAAAAATGGCATTAGAGGGACAAGTTGAGAATGATTTGTTTTAGCATTTATTTATTGTCTAGCTGTATTTGCATATTGTTTATTGATGTTTTTTTTATCACAAGCTTATTTTTAGTGACATTTTAATTATCAGGCATGGATATGATTCTGTTTTAAGAGAAGTGAAAGCACTTGCTATGCTAGACCATCCACATATTGTAAGGTATTTTAATTCATGGGTCGAAAATCCTCCTAAAGGTTGGCAGTGCTATAAAGATAAAGAACTAAATATTGTGTAAGTATTCTTTATTTCATATAATGTCAAAATATTCTGATGCCTTAAAATTTTATAAATTATTAAGTACATAGTTGAGATAAATGAGTGATTATTAAAAATTTAAACAAACAATAAAAAAAAAAATACTAAATAATTGCTAAATTTTATATTTTGTTGAAAACTTATGATTACAAATTTTTGTTTATTCGATTTTAAAAATATTGTGTTTTATAAGCAAATTAAAATCTCAGGAAGAACTTGATTGGTAATGCGAAAAGAAATTTATCAATTTTGTTATTTTTATTTAAAGTGAGCAATAAGAAGTATTTTGAAAGATTAATCTCAATAATCATAAGATTAATATCTTTTAAAGCTTATTTCAATAGTATGGACTTGAAAAAAATGTATATGGAAACTTCAACAACACAATAAAAGTACTTACTTTGCTATTCTTTGCGGCAATTGTAATTCTAAAATAAAGTTTTCAAGTGTAAAAAGCGAGTTTAAAGATTTGGTTCCAAAATTGGGGGGGGGGGTATAATTTTAATGCATGAAAAAAATTTATTTTGTTTATATTTTAAGCAGATTTCCCTATTGAGTGCAATGAAATAATGCATTTTTAAATTATTTTCAATGTGCTAAATATATTATTAAGTTATCTGTGAAAACTATTCATTTCTTAAAAATATTTTGCTTGCAATTGAAAATAAGCCGAATCAATATTAAATTGGGCTTAGTTTGATGATCTGTGTATAAATTTTATGTATTACTTTTCTTTAATAAATAAAATATATTATAACATTAGTTATTAATATGCAGTAGACTTGTTTAATGATAAAATAGTTATTTGTGTGGGCTTTTAATTCCCTAAAAATGCCTGCCTTTTTCATTGATTCTAACTTGTAAAAATTAATTAACTACTGAATTATATACAGTATTAAAATTTTAATACAAAATTAAAATGGAATTTATTTAAGAAAGTCACTAATACTGTCTTCATATGTTATTAACATGAATATACATAATTTTTATTTAAAAAAATTTTCTGAGTGTTATAATTTTGGATAATATAGGTAGGTTTTTCAAGTAATAACAAATTTTGTTTTTTGAATAATGAATTTTGCATAAAAAATAATCAATTTAATTTTTGCACATAATTATGTTACTGAATTTGAATACTGAATAAATTTTGTAAAATACATATTTAAACAATTACTTAAACGAATAAAGTATGCATAAAAATATTTATAAAACATATGCTGTTAAAATACTATTCAGATTATTATTAAACATTTTTGTAATTTCATGGATTTAGGCTTAATATCCAAAAAGACTCCAGTCTGGACAGACACAAAAAAAGATAGTGGTGTTGATAAATAATTTCTAAAAATATTCTGTAATTTAGATAATGATAAAAATTATTTTTCTTCAGTATTTTATTCAGATTAATCCTATTGAAATATTTTCTTTGTGGATGGTAGTATTTTAAATTTTACTACAAACAAAAGAAAAATGTAATGGGAAAAATATCCAATTATTTTAATCTAATTTTTCATTAATTGTTTAACATTATCTTTTTCTTTTTTTATATTTGGTAAATATATGAAAGTACTATTATTTTTTGTGATTCAATTTACATAAAGATTCAAAACAAATATTAATAATTTTAGAAAATAAACTAAGTTGTAAATTACATTTAAAACTAGAGACAGTTTATCTTAATAGCTTAAATTGGTGAATTTACTGAAAAATATGTTGTATCACAACATAATTTTCACTAAATTCACCAATTTATTATTTACCAAAATATTTATTATTTACCAATTATTAATTATTTACCAAAAATTTTGGTGTTATGTAATAATACATAACTGTATCACATTAACATGTCAGTTATCTTTTTTGTGATATTCAGAAGTTTGCATCTGTTACAAAAGCAAATCATTAAAAATGTCTTATTGCATATGTAAGTAAACATTTTTCTATTATTTGCTTTATGGTTTAAAATAAGCATACTGCATGAAAAAAAGTTTTATATTTGAATCAATTTAATTTCGTAAAACATTATATCAAGTGACTTAAGTATTTCTTAAATTATTTGAGGGCTTAATTTACTTCTAGTGTTATATAATCTTATTAACAATCATAAACATGTCATTAATAGTTTTCTTTGAAATTCTCTTGTATTAGTAAATTTTTTTTTTTTTTTTTTTTTTTTTGTAACAGAATTCGATATTTATTCTTTTATCTTATACATTTTTAATAGATATGTTATTTCTGACTAGCTATATCTGTTATTTCTGGAATCAAGTATTGCAAAAATATGAGTAATAAAAGCTTATATTGATGTTTAATGATTGATGTTATATAATTTTTATTTTTTGTAATAAAATAAAAATTGCATGCATGCTTATTTTAGGGATATGACATGTTCCAATTCTATTTTTGATGTGACTGATCAGTATACTGGAAAACCTAAGCATCATCTAGACAAGAAAACAGAACAAAAAAATTCTCAAATTGATCCATCTGATCGGGATAAAAGACCAGTGCAAAAAAATGAAATTAATGAAGTTGAACGAGCTGAAAAAATTGCAGATAAACTTAAAGTCAATCCTTTGGGTAATTTCAATATGAATGACTGGGCTGAAACTTATAATAATAATGAATATAAAAATAATTTTTCTCATTCTGCTCTGTTTGAAGATTCAGAGACTACAACTAAAAGTTCTGAATCTTCAACAAGTGTAAGTGATAATTCTGTAAGACAGGAATTAGACTCTTCTGATACTTCATCATATGATATTTCTGAGGAATCTCAGGAGACAGAAACTAATTTTAATAAAATAATGCATCTACAACAATTAGAAAACTATGTAAATAATTTTACTTACAATGAATTGAGTGACGAAGTTGAAAACATTCAATTCCAACAGGAATTGAGTATTTCTTCAAATTGTGATAAAACATTCACTGAAGACGATGTGTTTTTTCTTTTAGAATTAGTAAATGAGTGCCTAACTTATAAAATTAGCCATGAAAAGCTTTTAACCTTAAAAAGTTGTTTATTTTTTGATTGCTCCTTAGATACTCATTCACAACAGAATTGGAACTGTTATCTCAAAATATTTAAGGGATGCCACAGAAAAGAATTTTTAGCTCTTCTTTTAGAACTGCGCAATTGGTTGATTTCAATTTTATGTTTTTTTTGCCATTTTGACAGTGACATTCATAATTTAGTGAAAAATAATTTATGTTATATACTTTGGGATGTAAATCTGACTTTAGAAAATCGTCCAATAACATTCCATTCTACTCAGTCTATCACTACCGAATCACTTAGCTCACAACTCAAAAGTGGAGATTTTTCCTTCATTAGTGATTTCAATGCCTTATTAGCCTGGCCTATGAAAATAAAATTCCTTCTTCAGCTTAAACAATATTTTTATTATAATGATTCCAACTTTCCATCATCTGGTTGGAACTCTATTTTTGATAAAAAGGACCATAATGTTTACATAAAAAATCTTCGCTTGTTTCAGATATGGATGATATCAACATTGTGTCATCTGAAGTCTCAAAATTCCAAAAAATATGCTGTTATTTTTAAAAATATGTGTGATATTTTATTTTGTTTGAATAAATTAATAGAAGATGAAAAAAACTGCTCATTTAAACGTGAATATCCTGTGGATGCTCTAAAAAACTTATGGTGTTCTACAGCTGATTTCTTCAATGATAATTATAAAAGTAAGAAAAGCTTTATGTTTCACAAGAAACAACTTCAAAAAGCCTTAAAACCCATTCCATTAAAGAAATTTAATCAGCCTGGATTTTTATACATTCAGGTAATGTTTAAATTATATTTTTTCCAAAAATTACATTATTTCTGTTAAATTTACATTTTGTTAAATGAGTCTAGTGTTTCATTATTGAATTATATTTTGATACTATTATTTTTATATAGATGCAATTATGTCAAAAAGGTAGCTTACAAAGTTGGCTTCAAGCTAATTCTCAGAGTAGAAATTATGAAGAAATAATAAAAATATTTCTTCAAATTATTGATGGTATTGATTATGTCCATACTTCTGGCCTCATGCATAGAGATTTAAAAGTAAGTTTTTTAAAAGATTTGATATTAATAATGTACAAAATGTTAAAATTGAAATAATTGATATAGTTTCACAATTTGTGTTTAATGTTAAACTGCATTTTCCAAAAGAAACGCCTATCATTTGTGTGTAGAAGTTAAATGTTTAGTTTAGCCTTTCTACTTATGTAACATTTACATGCATTTAAAAAATAAATTCTTCTGCAGTTTGTGCAAATTTAATTTACTGTATTTGAAAATTACAGAAAATATTGTTGATAGTATTTAAATTCAAAGTTGTTTTATCCCCATATAATGAAGTTGTATAGAAAAAGGATTCATGTGATGAAGTTGCGGATTTGGACATTTAAATTGTAAGATAATAATTTGTTGAACTTTTTTAATGTAAGTTTTGAAAAATCCAAACTACAAAGCCATTCTGTTGAGTGATTCAACAAAATGATGTACATTTTCATCAAATTATTTTTCCTAACAAGAGAGAAATGTGATGATTTCATCCATGGCTGTTGATAAAGTTCATTTACCTCATTTTTTGTTCAAATTTTAACAAGGAAGGAAGCCTATAGAAGTTCCCTGAAAGTGTTTTGTTAAGGCAAAGTTTCTGATAAAGCAATGGAAAAGTGGTTTGGAATTTTTCAAGAAGATGATTTGGATTTCTCTGATAAACAGCTCTCTGTGTGGTCATCTTTAATCAATGATACCTCCTAGATCATATTGTACCGTGTTTCAGGGTTCATGTTGATTGAAATTCAATATAACAGTCAGTTAAAAATCACAGAACTGATATTTGTATAAATTCAAAAGGTTACAGAAAATTCCAACCATAAAAGTCATAATTACACAGCTTCAAATTACCTAGTACAGCAGGAAAAACAACTTCCAATCACAGAAGTCTTAAATACCTCAGGCAGTCAAAAGCTCTTATGCTCTAGAGTAACTCTCAAAACTGATCATCTTCACACTAATTCACTCTATCGAGCGGTGATATTTATACCTGACTTGGCATGAAATCTACAAATTTCACCAAGCTTCTGCAAAGTTCTTGGTTATTCTCGCTTAGTATTTGATCCTAAAACTTCCGTGATGGGTTTTTCCAGAAATATCTTTTTCTCATCAAATCATTTGATATGCTGTTTTTAACGTAGAATACACCTGAATTGTGCAATTTTAACCTAAAACTGAGTATTTCCCATCTATCTGAGATATTTAAAGACAAATGCAAATAAATTTGTGACATTGCTCCCCTCTCAAGGACTGTATGTCCCGGGCAGTACAATCACCTGATAGGAGGCCAAATGTAAAGTAAAAAGAATTTCAATTTTAACACGATAGAAACACAACTGAAAATATTGAGCAAAAACGAAAAATAGGAATTATTCATTTAAAATTATTTACACTATTTACAAAGAGACCAGGGTTTATTAATTTTAATTTATACTATGATAAGGAGCTAATCAATCATAATGTACTGGTTTTGCTTTTGAAGATGATATCCTAATATAAATCACAATGTCATTCAGTCTTTTTAGAACTGTGTATGGACCGTCCCAGTTTGTTTCCATTTTTGTAGAAAGTCTTTTCCGTTGAATCAGAGCCAAATTTTGTCATTTTCCTGAAATTCTCATTTTCTCATCCTTCATTTTCTCAGTTGCCAGGTTGATTTAGTCTCTAGCAAAGTTATGGACATCTTCGAAATGTGCCTTAAGATCTTGAAGATATTCCTCTGGCGATGAAGATATATCTGGTAGGGGCTTAACTAAAAGTCACAGGGGAGACAAAGTTCATGACCAAAGAGCATTTGTGATGGAGTGTACGGGGTAGACTCATAGACAGCACTACAGTATTCAAGAAAGAACCGAGGTAGCTTTAAACCCCAATCTTGCTGATTTCTGGAGAACATAAGTGAGAGGTTATTTAAGATGGTTTTTGTTAAACCTCTCTACCATAACGTTCAATTGTGGGTGTGATGGTGTTGTTTGTGTCTTGTTTATTCCGAGTGTCAAACACAGCAGAGGTAAAATAAGACCCTTGATCTGTATGAATTTGTAAGGGTGTGCCAAATCTGGAAATCCAGTGTTGCTCAAGAATCTCTGCTACTGTAGTCACTTCTTGATTGGGGATTGAAAAGCTTAAGCCCACATAGTAAAATAGTCCATGTCAACTAGAATGTATTTGTTGTCATTTAAAGACCGTGGTAGGGGACCCAAAATGTCTAGTGTAATCTGCTCGAAAAGTTCTCCTGCATTGTATCGAAGCAATCTCTCTTGGCTATATTTCTTTGGTTCTTTACAGGCCAATCTTAGAAATTTTTACAAAGCTTCTGCAAAGTTCAAGGCTATCTCGCTCAGTATTGGAACTAGAGCTTCGATGATGGATTTTTCCAGAAACATCTATTTCTTCTCAAATCTTTCGAAATGCTGTTTTTAAATATAAAATACTCCTGAATTATAAATTTCTTTTTGTAATTTTCACCTAAAACTGAGCATTTCTTATCTGAGATATTTAAAGACAAATACAAAATTGTAATAATAATAAAACAATATCCTTTCTTAACATTATCAGATCTTACAAAAAAGATTTGATTTAACTAAGCAAGCCATTTCGAACCATATCTGGAAACTAGGATTGTTGTGGAAATATTCAAGGTGGGCGACACTTTGAGTTAAGTAAGAAAAATTTAAATAATTGAGTTATCATGTGCACATCTCTGCTTGCATGTAAAAATCTAGATGATTGCTGGTAATGAAATATTGATTATCTATAAAAACTTTTTAAAGAAAAGGGCATGTTGTGAAACTGGTAAACCTGCCTCCTCAACATCTGAACCAAAACTTACTCCAAATAAGAAAATATTGTAAATAAAGTAACTGTGCATAGTTTGAATGAATTATTTGAAGCTGTTGAAAGCAAACAACAAGTTAAATTTTTAGTTGAACTGTTAGCATGCACTTCAAAAAAAAGAGACCATCATTGTTCAATAGGGAAGAAATTGTTCTACTTCATGATAGTAATGGAGCAAAAACTTGGCTGAAAAAGTTTCTAATTCATATTTATCATACGTAGCATCCTCTAAATATCTATTGCAGGGCTCGGAGTTGTCCTGATATTCCTGAAATTCCTGATTTTTTAAAAAACGTCCTGAAATGTCCTTATTTTTCAAAATAAATCCTGGAATTCCTTAATTTTTTATTACATTCTTTTGAAAGTTTAATTTCAATTAATAATTTTATATTTTTCAGTTGTAAATTTTTCTTTCAGTGGAATATATTTTTTCTTTCAACTGCTTTCTATGCAAAAAGAAAGAGAAAAAATTCCCCCTTTTTTGTTCTCTTTCAAACCAGAAATACGGTTGCCATACATTCGTCTCCGCCTCGTTTTCAGCCATTGCTCACACATGACTGAAGTCAAAAAAATATAGGTTTGGGTTTACCATTAATTTCTATTTTGTGCCTTTACAGACAAAGATTCTGGTTTCAGTAGTGCACAACTATTTACAATGATATCGAAATTGTGAGAATTATTGGCCTTCGTTTATGCGCACGCGTGAAATGCTTATCACGCCATTTTGAAAGATTTTGATGGGTGTTTTGAAGAATGTTTATTAGCAAGCTCAGAATTTTTTTTTGAAAACAATTAATTTTCTTTTAAAAATGCCAAGGAAAACGAAATTTTCCGACAAATGGTTGGAACTGCAAGATGGGAATAAATGCCTAATTGAGACATAGCCGAAGTGTTGACGATGTTCATTCTGCCGAGTGCTTCGTAAGCAAAAGCAAATTCAGTGTTTCAAATATGGGTTTTAGACAAGTGCTTGCGCATGCAGATCGATTAAAACACAAGAAAGCTGGGAACTGTTACAAGAATCAAAGACTATTTACTATCAAGTCATCAACTTCACCTGAATCCTCGATATCGACTGTAATAGTGAATAACAAATCATGGCTTCCCAAAACGACATCAGAGAAAACCATTAAAGCTGAAACCATTTTAGTTTTGGTGGCAATAAAAATAATTATTCTCTTTCATCTTTGAATGGTTTAGCTAACATTTACGGAGAAATTTTTGATGATTCCTCCATAGCAAAAAATCTCAAATTATCTGACAAAAAAGTCAGGTATATGATTAATTTTGGATTAGGTCCGTATTTCAAAACTCTTTTGTTTCGGGATATCGGCACTTCATATTTTGTTTTACTTAACATGATATTTTGTTTTACTTAATGAAATAAAGAAACAGTTAGATATTTACATCTCATATTGGTCTGATAAACATTGTAAAAATGTCATTTGTTACCTCGAATCACATTTTTTAGGGCATGCTGAAGCCAATAAAATTGTAAAAATTTTATTAAGTTTTATTCAAAATAATAGTTTGAATTTAGAAAAATTAATGCAGTTGTCAATGGATGGACCAAGAGTTAATTTAGCTGTTTTAAAGCAAATAAATAGTGAACTGAGTAAGCAAAGTTTACCAGTACTAATTGATTTGGGTATATGTTGCTTACACATAATCCAGGAGCACTGCGTAAGGGTATTGATAAAATTGATTGTAATATTGATGGATTTGCTATAGATATTCATCAATTTTTCAAGCTATCTCCTGCAAGAAGGGAAGATTATCATTCCTCATTTCTTTTGTAAAACTTTTGAACCTTATTTACTTCAAATGCAAAAAGTCGAACTTTTAGTACATGTGATGTATAGTAAGTTAAATGAACTTGTTCGCAGTATAATGTTTAAATTATTAAACCCAGAAGAAATCTGTGAAAAAAATGAAGTAAAGTTGCTACAAATTAATGTTGATTCAGGAAAAAAATGGTTAAACTTAAACAAGATTGAAGTAGGTAATGGTGCAAAAGCAATGCTGGAAGAACTTACTGATAAAACAACATTTCTACAAAGTATTAGAAGCTGCTACATAGCAACTTCAAAGCATTTGCTTCAAAAACTTCCTATAACAAATCCTTTACTCAAAGATCTTCAGTGTTTGTCTCCTTATAATAGAAAAAAGGAAGAGTCTAGGAGTTCATGTAGCAGATTAATTCAACATATTCCTCATGTGAATAAAACTTCTTCAGATTTTGATAAGATGAATGAAGAGTGGATTCTTTACATGTGTGAAGATGTGACTTTGATTGTGAATGATTATGATAATGATCAAAATATCTGTAAATATTGGAATGCGGTTTTCAATATAAAAGATGCTGGTGGTTATATAAAATATCCTACTCTTTCTAGAGTGGTTAAAGCATGTTGTCGTTATTGAATGTAAATTTCCAACCAGAAAGAGGGTTTTCAACTAACAATTCTGTTGTGACGAAGGAGAGAGCTTCTTTATCGGAATTAACCATTCAAAGTTTACGGATTTGTCATGATATTATTCGAATGCATGGCAATTCTGTTTCCTCCATTCCATATACCAAAGAAATGATGCAGAATATGCATCATATATGGAAAAATCAAAAGATGTAAAACAATTAGAGAAGAAAAGAAAGGATGAGGAAGATGTAAAAGCTACTAGTGAAAAAAAGTTTAAACAATCGCCCCTATTAGAAAAAATTAATGAACTTGAGGAAGAAAAGAAAAATTTGCTTGATAATCATTGTGTAGCTCAAAAACTTTTGGATGATGCAATTAATAAAATACCATGTGCTATCAGTGATGATAATATAAGTGATGTGAAAGTTGGACAAATGATGCTGTCTGCTGCTAATGCAGAGATTGCATCTGTGAATGATAAATTAAAAAAGTGCAGTATTAAATTATTGGAATTAAATGCTAATGCATCCAGTTCAAAATGAACATTATTCAATTATACATAAACTAACTGTTAATTTAAAGCATTTTTCATGTAACTTATTAATTTTCAGAAAATGTTCAGTATAAAAAGTTTAAATTTTAAAGCATTTATCATGTAACTTATTAATTTTCAGAAAATGTTCAGTATAAAAAGTTTAAATTTCTGTATTTTTCATATTGTTGTATTAAAAATTAAAAAACTCAGAATTTATTAAATAGTTTATTCCTTTCTAAAATGTGTTTTATGCATAAAACAGAAATTAATATGTAAAAGTGTGAGAATCGAAAGCACTTAGACACAACATCCGGCCACATCTTCCTCCCCTCCTCTTCGAGACCAAAAAAAAGTTTGGCGGAATGATTACAGAGAGGGGTATGAAACAGAGTGTACATGTCTCTGGAACTTGCAACTTCTGTTTTGGGTGTCCTAAGCCATTAGGATCGTTATGATTTGGAGACGTCAGTCTCATAATAATCTATTTGTTTAGGCTCTTTAAGCCATCTTATATAAGGGATATATTATTGGAGACGTCAGTCACATTATTTATGAATAGTTAATTGTTTGGGCTTCTTTGGCCAGCTTCATTAGTTAATTATGTGTGTAAGAGACACCAGTCTCAAAAATATATCTATTGGCTTCTCAAGCCATGTGATTGATTTCAAATGCTTGTTTTGTGTTGTGATGTTCTAAAAAAATTAAAATTAGCATCTGTAATTTTCTTCGCAATTATTTCACCCGAACCTATGCACTATGATTTACCATTATCGGATTACCAATTCAAAATACAACGTTGGGAACTTTACTAAAATTAACATTGGTTTTCTTTAATTATAGAAATATGTCCTGAAAAATGTCCTGATATTTCTTGAAAATAGTGTCCTGAAAAAAAAAATTCTGTACTCCGACCCCTGCTATTGTTTTTCTCCTAATCAGGTTTTCAGTATTACAGAACATTCAAAAATGATACCAGACTGACATTGATTTAGTTTTCATATAGAGACAAAGAATTAAAAAAAAAAGATTTATGTACACTGGTGTGTAAAACTTAAACAACAGGTGGTTTTTCTGCCGTAACTCCGCGAGAAATCATCTGAGGGACATGAAATTCAGACATGAGACACATCATTTTGAACTTAAAGAATGGCGAAAGCATAGTTGCACAAAAATGAATACAATGCATACAGTATGGAATCAAACAAAAATAGGCTTTATTGAACTCTCAGTATCCCTACACAAGATCATCTGTCCAAGAGGAACAATAACAAACAGATGTTCCTTAGTATGGATATGCCCTCCCCTGTCTGACCTGGTTGCTTCACAACATCTCCTCATTCTCAGCACCATATTATCCAGCAATTTGTGTGGCAGTTCTTGCCAATTCCACAATCAGCATCTGTTTTAGTTGCTGCATGTTCACCAGCAGATGCAATCATGATGCAATGCGTCTCCCCAAAGCATCTTACACATGTTCTATGGGGTTTAAATTGGGGGAGTTTGCTAGCCAATCTTGCAGGTGAAAAAAAACCTGAAAACTGTCAGCAAGCGCCATTGCTCTACTACAGTGTACAGCAATGGGGGGACAAGTTTCGCGGTTTACTGTGGCCAGACGCCTTCACAAAAGTGGCCTATTTGCCCACTGTCCTGAACACTGCACTCCGTTGACAGCTTGCCATCATCGATACCATTTAGAGTGGTGCAAAGAGCACAAAAACTGGACATCTGATCAATGGAGTCGTGTTCTCTTCACAGATGAGAGTTGTTTCAGTGCCACAAGCGATTCTCAATGCCAGTCAATTTGGAGAGAGGATGGGACACGATTTTTACCCAGTAACATAACGAAAACAGACCATTATGGTGGTCCTGGAGTTTTTGTCTGGGGAGGCATTATGTTGAACGGTTGGACTGAGCTCCTCGTTTTCGACAGAGGTTCTGTAACCGGAGATCACTATTGTCAAGAGGTAATCCTTCCCCACATGCATCTGTTCCGAGGTGCCATTAAAGCAGATTTCATTTTTATGGATGACAATGCACAGCCACATTGGACTGGAAAGTGAAGACATCGCCCGAATGGATTGACCAGCATACTCTCCTGATTTAAATCCCAGTGAGCATGTGTGGGATGCTTTGGGGAGATGCATTGTGCCGCGATTGCATTCCCCGGGGAACACACAGCAACTAAAACAGATGCTGATTGAGGAATAAGCACTCTTACCGCAAGAACTGCTGGACAATCTGGTGCTGAGTATGGGGAGGCGGTGTGAAGCAACCATTGCAGTAAGGGTAGGGCATGTCCTATATTAAAGAAAATCTGTTTTTTAATTTATCTCTTGGACAGATGATCTTGTGCAGGGATACTGTGAATTCAATAAAGCCTATTTTTATTTGATTCCATACTGTATGTATTGTATTCATTTTTGTGCAACTATGCTTAGACTATCCTTTAAGTACAAAATGATGTGTCTCATGTCTGAATTTCATGTCCCTCAGATGGTTTCTCGCTGAGTTATGGCAAAAAAATCACTTGTTGCTTAAGTTTTGCACACCAGTGTATTATTCAATCAAGTTTATTCAGGGGATTAAATATTTATGTATTTTTTAATTGTAAAAATAAGCTGAATATATGGTTAAATCAGCAGCATAGATTATTAGGAACTGAACTGAACTTAACTTTTTATTTCATTTGCATAATCTTACTTTGATTTTTGAAAAATTTAAATCTTTGTGACAGAAAAGAAAGTAGATTTAGTAGTGGACACACTCTAATACTGATTACCATTTTCTTTCCTAGTAAGTTTGAGTAAATTTCTGATAATGATAGAAATAATTTGTATCATTATCAGAAATATGTGAAATAAAATTTCATTGGTTTCTGATAATTCCTTCGTGGTATTGTTGTTTTAACAAACATGATTATAGTATTATATAAAAAATGTTCTTATTTAAAGAAAATGTGAAGAAAAGTAAACCTGTTTTAAATTAATTAATGTAAAAATAGAACTTCTATTTTCTACTTAATTTGTTTCCATAATATGAAGATAAACTGAAAATGTATAAGTAACCCAAACATAATGTTATTTACTCATACTGCATTTCTTACTGTATTTCAAAATGTGAGTTTTTTTTTTATTTTTGCATTGTAATAAACAAGAAATTTCATTATTCCTTAACATTTTCAGCCTTCAAATATTTATTTCTCTAAAGAGGGTTTAGTTAAAATAGGAGATTTTGGCCTTGCAACTACTTTTGATGTATCACGAGAAAATCCTGATATATCATCTGTGGACTATTTATCTGGACATACTCATGGCATTGGAACTCGCATTTATATGAGTCCTGAACAAGTAAGAGTAGTTTTGCATTTCTTGTCCCAAAAATATGTGATATATTAAAATTTTAATTCAATTAGAATTTAATTTTGATAGTTTATTAGAAAAGTTAATATTTGAAGTTCGATTATTTTCGTAAAATTTAACTATTACTATGCTAGATTTAATTATTGAATAACTTTAAATATTTAAAAAATTGTTATTAAGGCTTTTAAAAGCCTATGTGTAGTTTACAAAATCTATAATAGTGTATAAAATGTATTGTTTAAATTTTTTTACTAAAGTGTATGAAATCACAATTTTGGCCCACAAAAGTTTAAATTGATGAACTTAAAAGCTTTTGACAATATTGATAGTAAAAAATAAAATACTCTGATAATGTTTTCTTCTTCTGTTTTTGACTAATCATCCAAATATCAATTATTCAAATTTACTATTTAAATGTATAAAGAGTTAAAAGATATTATTTCTAAATTTATCTTTAGTTTTATCTTTTTTGATTTATTAACTAACTGTTAGAACTAGGTGGGAGTAATATTAATTTTAAAAAACGAAATTATTTTTTCAATATATTGGTGGAAATATCTGGCACTATGATTTCTCACATATAATTAAATGTTGCTTCATTGAATAATTGCTTTTTTGGGGCTTTGGAAGAAGTGCCTCTTCCCCCCCCCCTTCTAGAAAACTTAATTAAATGAATGGAACTAGAAAATCTACTTTCAGATTCTTTCAAATAAATTAATCTTTAAAAAAATTACTGCATGTATGGAAAAACAATAATTCTAACTAACGTTTTATTTTACTGCTTGCTCTATTTTAAGTAGAAATACTGAGATGCTATTTTTTTATAAACTATATAGCTTGTATATATTTCCAAGCATAAAACTTTTATTCTAATTAACTGCAATTTCATTGGGTAAATCCATACCACAACAAATGTCCTAATCTTGTGAAGGAAAATTATATTTTTTTGCAATGTATAAGATTAATTTTAAATAAAACAATGTATCTCTTATAAGTATTAAAACAACAGATGCATCATTTAATATTTTTATCTGTACTTCAATCAACATCAAATCGCATGTTTAAACAACAGGTGGACTTTGAAACTGACAAATGTGAAACAATCTGCTAATATTTCAGAAAATGTTTAAAAATCTATTTCTGCAAAAAAAAAATGCTGAACATGGATATATGTTTTACTAGGAAATTGTACATACATTTTGGGTAAAAAAAAAAAAAAAAAGTTTTTTTTTTTAAAATATTCATCATGCTTATTTTAGTAAAACATTTTTTGTTCAAACCCATACATTAACATATATTTAACCTAGTATTATGTTTAAGCAACATTTATCAATTAAGAGATGAATTATTTAATTGAGTAAAAAAAAATTTATCTATGAAAATTAGATTTACTCTCATAATTTGTAATCTTCAGTTTCTTATTTTCCTATTCTTCCCTATTTTACCATGTGTAGATTAGGGGTGGTGATTCTGTTGAAATAAAATATTTTTCTTTTTCAATTAAATTTCATATAGGAAATATTCTGAAAAATTGTTTAATCACTTACATTTTATGCATTTTTGTTAATTAATTTGGAAAATTTTAAAATCAAGACTATTAAAAAAGTAATGTCTTTTATTTAGATATTATCTCGGTAGTTCAATATTAATGTAATTATCGTTTTCTTTTTTTCAGCAATCAAAAAAAAGTTATGATTCAAAGACTGATATGTATTCCCTTGGAATAATATTTTATGAACTTCTATTACCAATGAAAACTAATTTTGAAAAGAATGAAGTAAGTAATTTGAAATTTTTTTAACTACTTGTAGAAGTAATTTTTTGCATATTTACTTTCTTTCAAATGAGATATAAATTTTGTTTTGTATATATATCAAGCAATTTTTTTCCCCTCTTATTATTTTTATTAAGAAACCATTAATTAAGAATCTTGCAACCTACTTTTTGTTTTCAATTTCATATGAAGTGTTATTCCTTAGTGTTGATTGTAAAAGTGCCTAATGTTTATCATATATTGTGCCTAATGTCACAAAGCCATGAATTCAACAACTTCTTTCTTTTCTCATTGTGGAAGAGTCCATTGGAAGTATTGTGATATGGTGCTTATTATGTGAACATGTAAGTAGTGCCTCAATATTCCTCAAAAGTAAAAACATAGTCTTGAGATATATTGGCATCAAGTCCACCTCACTATGTCGCATATTTATTCTGATGACCATTGATGATAATGTAACTATACTTGGTGCCAAATGTGTTCACTATTGATTTTCTGAACAGTAGTCTGACTTACAACACTTTCCCTGGCTACTACAAAATCCAGATTTTAACTTCATAATATTTGATGGAAAGATGCAATTAACAGCACTCATCTTCCATGCAATTTGAAAGAGATAAAACCTGCATAGCCAATTCCTGGAAGTTTCTGAACATAAATGTACTCCAGTAGCATGTTTGCTTGATGCCTTAATGAATAAAAGCTTATCGGTCTGATGGTGGTCCAAAAAAATATTGATTGTGAATACATATATATTTATATAAAATTTTATTATACATTTGTAAATTGATTGCTATCAAGTTATCAACCAAAAATTAATTACTTTTTAAAAAAAATTATCTGCAAAAGATTTTTTAAATATATTATATCCTGATTTTTAAATCTATTTCTAGATGTGTTTTTTAAGTGAATAAATTCTCTTGTTTTACCAATATTAATTTCACTTATAACATTGGCTTTTTGTCATTTTAATTATCTTATGTATGTCACTTCTTATACATTTTAGAGAATAACAAATGCTCGCAGCCATGTGTTTCCTCCTCAGTTCATTCAACAATACCCAAGAGAGGTAAGTTTTTATGCATAAACTGTATGAATTTATTTCTAATTTTTTAAAATGGTTATTGCTATTTAAAATTTAGGATGTCTCCTTGTATCGGGATATTTAATATTCCTTAAATTGCGAACATTTAAATGGATTTGTTAAATTCTTATGAAATCTCTAATAAAAAATTAAGTCATTTTATTAATGAAAGTATCAATGATTATTAAAGATTTCAGTAAGGGTTTTGCATTGTATATTCTGCATAATATTCATTAATTATCAAGTAAGAGTTGTCTGGGAAGTGCTTGTAAATTGTACTCAATATCTGTTCATTTGCAGCTTTTAATTTTTATCACATAAATCCTTTATTTCTTGTTAATGGCTCATCTCAAATATAAGCATTCTTTATATAATCACTTCTTTCCATTCTAGAAATTTCATTTTGATCACTACAGTCATGTTTATGTACATAAAGCCTGATATGAAATTTTCAAGTTAACCCCACTTTGCATTAATTATCATTAATGTTTGATCATCAAAAATAAATCCAACTTTTTATTTGTAAATAAATGTTAACAAATGAATTTTATTGCTTTTTTAATAATTATTTGTATTACATTTAAAACTAAGCATTTCCCCTTTTTTCCCACTCCCTTGTATCGAAGCATGCATAATTTCTTTCTGTTTATCAACTGATTTTATTGATTAATGTGGAACATTCATTTACTTTAAATTTATTAATTAAAATTTCTATTTTTTTTATTATTTATTTTTGATTTTTAAATCTATTTTTTTTCTTTATTCTACTTAATTCTGATTTATTAGTTCATATATGATACTTATAATATTAGTTCCTATTTTGATACTGTAAGTGATCAATTTTTATATGGAAACTATATTTTCCTTTAATTTAAATATATATAAAACTTGTGTGAATACTAATTCTACATAAACTTTGAAAATCATATTGTAAAAATCTATACCATTGCTAAACAAAGTTTTATTTTTATTTGTTTAATGTTTTTCAATATAAAGTGATTTTAAGCATATATTCTATTCCCAAGAAAGTTATTTTTAGTACTTCTGTGTATATACTACATTATAATTCTACTTATTTTTATCTCATTTTCATAAAAATTTCTGAAAATGTATTTACATTTTTATATTTCTTTTCTAGTGTGAACTTATACGTAAACTGATGTCTAATGATCCTTCATTAAGACCATCAGCAAGTGAACTAAAGTGCCATCCTTTGTTTCAACCATATTTACAACTAATTAGAAACTGAATTCTCATGAAATTTAAAACTATATTTTACAGAATTATTTACTTCTTTTTCTTTTTTACCCTCTGTGGAAACTTTCTGTCTTTACAGAATTTAGTTTCTTTAATTAGTAATATCATTTAGCAAAGCTGTTAACATATGAATTACTAATTTTGTTTTAATATTGATCATTTTTAAACTGTATCATTTTTCATATTGACTCTACTTGTGCTTGGTAGAGCTTGCCTTAAATTTATTGTCTTAGTGTACCATTAATGCCTTATTGAATATAATATTATATTGAAGGATATATGACCTCATTGATACACTCATGTTAGTAATGTGAAAAAGTTTGCTCATAACATCTAATTTTTTATTTATAATAGTTCCATAGTTCTAATGATCCAGATTTCCAGATTCATGATTCTAATGATAATATAAAATAAATATATCAAATTTAAGTTTCCTAAAAACTATAAAAAATAAATCCTAATAAAAATATTCCCCTTTTGTGATATAATATTTTTAAACTGAGGCCATGTCTTAAATTTTGGAAAAGAAAATGGCAAAAGTATTTAGATTTTTGTAGATAAGGAAGAAAAATAAATAGTTTTGTTACCTTTTAAATAAATATATTTATCTACTAGTTATGGTAGCCACATTTGAAATCAGTCTTTATTTATATTTTTATATAATTTTTGTAAATTTTCTTGCAAAATTTATGTTGAAATGATATTTTAGTAAATTATTTCACTACACACCCAAAATGTAAATAAAATTAAGAAAACGTCTTCATTTTCTTTTTAAGTTTATTTATATGTACTGTTATATGTATCTGAAAAGCAAGTTTTATCATTTTAAATGCATATTTGTTAGTATATTATAATGAATAAGATTTTGTAATGAATTATGTATTTAATTTATAAGTTTTTTGTATAAAAAAGAAAGAAATATAATATTTAAAGAAGGGGTTGGCAAATACACTGTTTTGGAAATAATGTCTGGATGTATAGTTCTTATTGTTTTTATACATGTTATTAAAACTTGTTTGTTGATTTTTATTTTAAAAAGGAGTCATTCCATTGTCATAAGGAATTCATATTGCTGTATGAATAAAAATTTCATATTTTTAGATATATATTGTTGTATCATTATTATATTAGAATCACAACCAATAAAGTCTTACTATAATTCCTTATATAATTATTCTTACTCATCTGTTTTGCTTAATTTATGTAGCATATTTATTTTAATTACATTCTCCTGTGCAATTCATTATTCTATTTTTTGTGTATTACAATAACATTTTTTACTTTGTATTTTTTCCAAAGAAAATGTCTTAGTAATTTTTCATTTTTAAGCAGCATATCGAATGCAAATTCATAAATTTTCTTTTAAAGCATTTTCCATTCTATACATTCCATTTATGACTTCTTTTTGTATATATATATATATAAATTCTGGGACTGAAAAAAATGTATTGAATATAATATTGTTTTTTCCCCCCAATTTTTCATATTTCAAAATGTTTGTTTCAAGGATTTATGTTCTGCCATATTACTGATTTTTTTTCCATTAAAAAATATATGTTAAAACATGCCAAATATTTGCATTTATTTCTAGTGGCAATTTGTTTAAATATTTCATATATTGTAATATGTTTATTTTTATGGTAATTTTTTTATTCTTTTATTATTTCGAACTTGTTGTAAATAAATGTCTTTAGGAAATCCAGAATTTATCATTTATTTTGACACTTTGTATGAAAGCTAGATACAGTTAATTGCAATTGAACTAGTACCAAGTTTTCAATTTAATTAAGGTAAGCTAATTTAATTTATTCAAAATATAGTTGAGTAAAAATAGTATATAACAATGACCAATTTATTAATTTAAAAGAGCATCCAAGCTATCAGTTTTGTAAGAAAATAAAAGGAAGAAAATGTTGAAAACATAGAACAAAATCAACATGAATTTTTATGTTAGATAAAATTGGGTATCATTTTTTTCAGATTTTTATTTCATTCATAGTTTATGGCTTTTTTTAAAATTATTTCTAGTTTATATATATATATATATATATATATATATATATATATATATTGTACCTTATTTTAAATCGGATTAGACAACATATGATTTTTTAACAAATATTTTGAATATCTATAATAATATTTTATAAAAGCTAATTTTCTTATAAATTGCTCATGAAGATATTTTAGTAAGGTATTTATAACATTTATTTTATCATAATTTCTTTAAAAATTTATGTTATTATTTATATCAATAATTATTGATTGTATTAATTTTATGGGTAAAAAAAAGATATTCTTATCTTTATGTAAATTAATATTCAACGATTTTTACTTCCATCCCTAAGATGTAATTATCATGACAGCTGCTATTTGAATTCAAAATTTAAAAAATAAAATGATAATTATGTTAATAAAGAATCTTGATTATCAGCAGTATATTCTTTATGAAGTTGTATGAGTTATTAATTAGTTAGTTTTGAACAATAATGGATGCTCCTTTTTGTTATGTAATTAAATAACATATATTTTGGAAATTTTCAGAAAAAAATGTTTTTACCCCATTATATTGTTCAAAGTTCATTCTAAATTTGATAATGTGAAATAAATAAACTTAATTTTTGAATGCATTATTTTTAATTAAAAATAATATTTTTGTCACTCAAATAGGAAAATTTTACTTTCCATTTAAATTGAAGGAAAAAATGCTTTTTAATTCTAAAAATTACATTTGCAATATTTTGCTGTGTTTCAAATATTAAATTCTATTCTATAGAATGCAGAAATCTATCTTTAGGAAAAAGTTACTTTTTTTGACATAAATTGTGTAAATTTTGTTTTTATACTACAATAATTCCCAAATAAATAGAAAAGTACATCAATTAATTTCATTTGTTAAATATGTTTATTGAAATAAAAGAAAATAATAAGGATTTAAATAAGATTACAAAAATTAAACACTTATAGCATTAAGTGCTGAATTGGATATTTACACCTTATAAAACTTCAATCTTGTTCATAAATATATTTTCAAGTTTATAAATTACTTATGAAGAATATTTGGAAGAAAAATATGAATGCAATTTCTTCTGCATTTTCTTTTGGTTTATCTAATGATATGAAATAAAATTTTTAATTTTTATTGTTTCTTTAAAATAACTAGTGTTTTCTTTGAATAAAATATGTCCTCACAGCATTATGTAATTATAATAAACATTCAAAAAGAGGGAAACACACTTTTAATTGAATATATTCATTAGCTAATCTTAAAGTTGTCAGAATATAATAATTACATCTTCGAAAAAATAATAAACGTAGTAAAATATGTGGATACTTTACCATTAAATTCTCTCATCATGATAGAGTTTAAGCTAAAATATAGTCGAATTTATTACATGTATATATTCATAATTTACTTTTTTCTGATGAAATTGAACCTTAAAATTTTGTAAATTACAATGTTTTATTGGAGGAAAATAAATAATATTAATTTGAAATTATACGATAATATATTAAGTAATATAAAACTTTTTTTAATTCCCTGATAAGTTTGTAAAGTAGTGGTTTATAATTTATATTTTGTTAAAATTGAAGGAAATCCTGTTTTGAAATTATTAAACAGCAGATTGCTTCACTATTACTTAATAATTTATTCATTAAGGAAGGGACTTAAAAAACTTCATTCTAAGATTGAATTTTTTTTATTTTGCAGGATTTAAAATTGAATTATTCATTAACCTTTTGATGAATGAATGTTTTTTTTCATTATTATTATCATTAATATATTATAAATAGTTAAAATCCGTTTATACATGTATTCTTTTCAGATAAGTTAAAATTTTTACTAGCAGAATGTGATCTGATTTGCTGTATTAAGAAAACTTGAATCTAATTGTGAATGGGGTTTATATGAATGTTGACATTTAAAAGTAGAATATGCTCTCATGTTATGTTGAAACAAAAATAAGAAATTTTACTTCTGTAAAAAGTGTGTTGAATAAGAAAAATCTAAAAATGTGGGAAGAGCTTTTTTTCAAAACTTTTTTATTACAAATATAATTCATGATGAAATTATTATAAATGTTTTTTAATAGGGATGTGTGAATCACTTACCGCTGGACTTGAAAAATAAACCATACAAAATAACTATAGCTATAAAGATCTTTCATATTCCAAAATATTGGAATTTAGAGAAATATCATTCTTATTACTCACTAACGAAAATTGTTTCCCTTTATCTATGTAAATTTTATTAAATGATTGTTGCACGAATGACAAATTCACTAATTAAAAACATTAAATGTTACCTAATTTGTACTTTTTGTGATGTAGAAAGAAAGATTTAATTACACGGGTCCAAATAAACTTCCGGCTAAACTGTCTCTTTCTATTAACACTGGTTTTCTGTTTGTTAATTGATTATATAAAATATTTGGAAAAAAATTAAAATTTTATTTTGAAAGGGATCTGAAAGTTATTAATTTGTATTATAAGTTTTATTCAAAACTCTGTAGCTGTTATAATAATATATTAAAACTATTGTTATTTGAAAATTTCTATAAATACGAAAGTGAAGTACATCAAGTGGAAGAATGCTTGCAATTTGCAAAATGATGAAAAATTAAGAATATACTCTAAGTATTCTTTAGGTGACAACTACCTATAAACCTTATAGTTTTTTTTCTGTGGAGACAATGCTTATATACTCTTTTGTTTAACAACATGCTCAGGATTATCATTGATTGTATGCAAGCATCACTTCATTGATAGTGACATGCTGGACACGTATTAATTGAACTTGACTATAAAATAGAAATTTTCTATGAAATAGAGAGTACATAAAAATGCATAAGAAACTTGAAAATATTCTTTTTCATACAATATTTCATTTTTATGTAATACTTAGTGAAATATGTGTATCTAAAACTCAATGAGTGAATATATATGTATATACATTGAATTTTTTTAAAGAAGAAAGTTATTGGTAGAGATTTTCTCCTATTCTTAAAGAATAACACTTTTAATTTGTTTTACATTATATGAAAGTACAAGATGTCTTATGCATTCCAATAATTATAATTTTAAAGTATTGAGGTATGTTGACAGTTCCTTTTAATATTTGTGAATTCATTACTTTATACTGATACTTTTGTTAGATTGAATAAATTTTTATAATGCTCTGAAATTTTAAGCTTATTATAAAAGAAAATTAAAATTAAGGTATTTTTTTATTTGTAATATTGTATAGCTTAGTTTAATATTCAGCATATTTCCATATATTAAATGGATTAGTAAGACATATTGCAGCAAGTATTGTTTTCAATTTCTCAAAAATTAATTAAATAATTTTCAATTCTTTTAAAACGTCTTCTGGTCTTTATTAATGAAAAAACTACATCAAATGTCTCATGCAATATCTTTTGAAAATTAATTTTTCTCTAAACAAGAAATTGTATTTTAATGAATATATCTTTAAATTATATTTTAAATTTAATTTTTTTATTAGAATTATTAATAGTCTTAAAATTTAATCTTATATAAAAAATGTTTTTTAATTATTATATGCACTTATAATCCAAAGATTGCATTAAGATAATATGAATGTATTTCAAAATTTATTTTGAAGCCATAAAATAATTTTTACATGTTAATTAAGATTTCAAACATTTTAAAATAATGAATATTTGATGAAGTATTTAATATATCATATTACCATGAAGATGAAAAGTACTTTGTGAAAATGATAAAAAAAGAAAATGTACAACCATGAATAACGTGTAAAATGTGACTTTTACTGTAAAATAATAAAGAATTCATTTTTCAGTTAAGTTTGCATATTTCTTAAATATTAATTAAATTATTTATAAATATACAGATAAAATTATGAATTTTTCTGAAGTAATATCCTCATTTTTATTAGTTTGAAGCATATAAGTAAACCAAAAATTCCATACAAAAACATAGATTATAAATAATGTAACTCCATGTGATATTATCCCAGATGTATGGGGCCATACACAACATAATGTATGGATGCATGACCCCATATACCTTATTTAGGGATAAATATATTTTTATGCAATTAAAGTCAATAGCATTACATTTTAATATTGCATCAAAAATTATAATACTAAGATTTGAATTTTTTGAAGATAATTACACTAATATTAAAACAGTATATAAATATTAACAGCCTGTTTGGTGACTGGGTTTGAAAGAATAGTCCCAATGCAGCTCATGCATGTCGTAAGAGGCGACTAAAATGTGTACTCAGTGTCCTGGGATAAAACCGCCTGCCTCTGGGTGTATCAGGGATGTGATTCTCCGCTTTGGCGTTTAGGAGTGGTGCTAACAATCTCAACCCAAAACAAAACCTTGTTACGAAATCTCAAGTAATTGAATCCAGACCATAGCCACAGAAAAATAGAGAGGCCCTGATGAAAATTCTTGGGAAGGTCTTGGCCTACTCGGGGCTGTCATGCCGCATGAGGAAGGAAGGTAGGATATAAATATTAAAAAGTGTTCTTTAAGTATGAGGATTTCTACCAGTTTATGTGTATTTTAATTGAACATAAATATATGATTGGAATATATGTAGTAGCACAATATTTTTAAACAGTGTTTAAATAATTAATCTATGCAATAGCAGATTAAAATGTACCTTAAAGTTAAGAAACTATAAATAATTTCTATTATGGCATCCAGAGGATACTAATACGATGTTTTGTAACAGATATTTATTATTTAAGGTATCAAATATGAAGTTACATCATAAGATCTCTAGAGCAGTGATCGCTAAACCGTCGATCTGGGACATTTTCGGTAGATCACTTCAACTTTCAAGTTTGTGGAGTTTAATTCCTTAAAATGCACGTTGAAAGTATTTCAACAAATACAGCACCACAGCAAAACAATACGCTAAAATTATTTCAGATTTGAGATGTTGATTCCATAAATGCTCCCATGATTTCAAAACTATTTTAAATTTTGTAGTTTATTAGATATCCTTTTATAGAGATAGATACTAAAGAGTTCTCTACTTGTGTCATGAAGGAGTTTAATTTTTAAGAAGGCAATGCTGCAGCGGTGTTGGAGTTGATTGATTTTCAAAATGATTTATCTGTAAAATTGCTTTCTTCAACTTTTAAAAGATATTTGCCTCTTCTTCGGTCCACATTTATCTTAAATTGAAGACAGTGTTCACCTTTGTTTGAGATTTATTTTTCTAGTAAGGAAGTTTAAAATAAATACACTCGTGACCTACTGATGAGAGAACACGTGGACTACGGGATTCGAATGGCAGGCGCTATTTACTCTTAACGTTAAGAAACCTATTAACTACAAACAAAAGCTCCATCTTTCCTATTAAAGTTACTAAATCTAATAAAAAATTCTGTTATTTATTAACAACTGCTTTTTAATTTCTTTTTCATATATAATTCTACAATTTTATTTTATACATTATTTAATTAAGTATATGCTGGGAATTGTAAGTTATATAAAAAAATCTTTTTTTAAAAAAAATAGTCCTTTTATTGTGGGTTGATAACTTACGATAGGATTCAAAAACTACATATATATGATGGTCACTGCTCTACAGGAAAATCAAAAAATGATGTACGCTCAAAAGACATTATTTTGTTGTAAATTTTGAAATGATTCACAACGAACAGCTTTTCAAAAATATTATTTTATTTTCGATTTCAGGGTTTTTAAATTATGAAAACAACATACCGAAATCACAAACAAGAAAATGCAACACAATTGCGTTGTTTTGATGTTATCTTGCTTTGAAAGGTTAAATTTTGCTCGAAGGCCCTTTGATTGAAGGATTTTTTTTCTTTTTATTTAATTCATATTATTTCCTCATTTTTTATGTCGTATTCCAATATAATTCTTAGTGCACTCAGCTGATAAAATGATAAGTCAAGGAACATTATTCGTAACGAAGAACTTTTTAGAAATTTAGAGTTATTATTTTACGTGTCGATTCTCAACAAGGTCCTTCCTGGAAGAATTGCCCTAGTGGCTGTCTGGTTTTTGGTGGAAGTAGACAATATGAAGAATCTAGAAATAAAGGTCTCTTTGGTCCCATTTTCTTGATGTCGCAAAAAGGCCAACATATTAAATCATTTCCTATTAAAATAAAATGCACATAAATAATAGATAGATCGATAATTCTATATGGCAATAGATAAGAAGAATGTTACATGTTAAAATTTATTCATATTTTATTCTTTATTTATTTCAATTTTAGTATCATTTAACATAAATAACTGGCATTGCATTTATTTTATAATGAGACAACAAAATTTATTTTTTTATTTATGAAAGGGTAATTAAGCACTTTTCCATATCGCTGGCGATAATGTTACAAAGTGAAACAAAATATCATAAATTACTGCTTTTACCATCATTTTACCTTTTACAAGCATATTATATAATGAAAAAATAATTATCCTTCAAAATTTTTTTTTTTTTTAACTAACAGTTACTATTTTCCTTATTTATTTTCCATGAACTTTCACCAAAATATCAACACAATGAGATTTGCCCCTATAAAATGGAATGTCACTGAGAATTTAAACAAATAGCAGTTTTTTTTTTTTTTTTTAATGTGTTAATATTTTGTTTAAAATTCTCCTTAGAGTCAACACTAAAATACCTTCATATAAAATGTTATTTGAGCAGACATTTAAAAAATTTATTTTTAAAGTTTTTTAGATAATATAAATCCAAATTCTGAATTAGGTTATGTATCAAAGATTTGAAGCATGCGTGAATTTAATCCGTTACAACTGATTATTAAAAATAGCCTCGAATGTTTTGTTTCACTCCTATTACCAATGTAAGTTTTAACACAAAAATAAATTTGGATGTTTAACAGTGCAGTAAATTAACTAAATACTAACTTACTAAACAAAAGAATTAAGAGATATTTTATTTATGATTAATTGAAACAAAAAATAATAAATATTTAAAAAAGTAATATCTTTTGCATTAAACTTTCTATACTGTATTCAACATCTTACCTTGATATATAGAAACCTAATGTACTCATATATGCAAACTTTTTGTAGTTAAAAAGTTAATTTTTTTAATGACAAATGTTTCCTCTGAAGAATTTTCAATCCTGTACAATAGTACACAAATGATATAATTAAGATATTTTAAAAGTGAGATTTTTAAATTATTAAAAGTATAGAAAAAAGTACTATCTCTTGAATGTTCTACAATTTTAACCCATTGTTTAATATGCTATTCGGTGCAGTAACGAAATTTGGTTGTTCGCTGTTAAGAGTTTTAATTTATAATCATGCATAAAAGGAAATTATCCTAAAGTATATCTGATTCACCAGCCAGAAAAACATATATATATAAATAAAACAAACACCTTTGTCACATTTACCTTTGTCAAAAGGGAATGGGATAGAACTTGAAAACTTCCACTGTTACTAGTGATTACGGCGAGTTACAGCAGAAATATTTTGATACCATATTACCGATATCCTAACATGTTAGGATATCCGTAATCATCTTACGTTGAATTATCTCGGCGTATTTTCCATTAAGAAAAACTTTTGATGGTTAGAGTTAAGTGTTTATGTGCAGCTAGTAAAGAAACCTTAAAAGTTCCCAACAACACATCCAAAAAAGTGCATGCAGAAGGAAGAAGTGCAACATATCCATCTTTTGTTGTTTATTAATAGCTGGGACCAATCCTGAAACCACCTTTCACTTTGAAAATAGCGGTCATTCTACAGCCCATGATATTTCTTAAATTGCATAAATAGTTTTCATTCATTTCAAAACATTTTCTCAAACTTTGATACATACATTTTTTTGTCATCGTTTTTCAATCAAAATAAAATTAACATATCACACTTTTAACGTGCCAGAAAACATAAAATATTAACAAAATGTGTGCTTCTTGTTAAATATAATAATTTTTAATATTTCATTAGAAAATTAATGCTGAATTAAATAATTTTTTAAGACACAACAATTCTTTTAAAAATGTTTACGCCTTGAATTTTTGTGAATAATAATAAATATTCACATTTAATGGTCTAATTTTGTATTTACCTGCCAAAAAAAACTAATAGATTTCTTTTTATAATTTGAATAGAATTGACTCATCTGCTTAAAACTCCTCTAAATTGTGAAGTCTATAAAAAATTACCATATAACTGGTACTCAAAGGAACAATTCAATAACTTCTTCAAATTAAGATGAAAAATTATACTTCATAAAATAGAATAAACTAATCTAATATTCCAGAAATTTTAATTTCAAAATATTAAGAACATTTCCTTGTCTATATAAAGTAACAGAGTACTATGACTCTTCGTAAAATAAGAAATTAAAAAGTTTCAAGTCATCAAATTCTTTGAAAAAATTTTTCTGAGTGAATTTTTAAATAATAAATATTTTTTTGTTTCTAATGGCGGGCACCTTTGAGCAAGTATAGTACATTAGCCCATTAGCCGCAACAAGGCCGGAAACAGCTACTCATTTTATCATTACCCAGTGGGCACCTGTGAACCAAGTCACGGAGGTACGGGTAGCATCGCCCTCGCCACACCACCACAAATCCGCTTATACAACGGGCCACATTCATCCATCATCTGAGGAAAGGACAAGAAACATGGAGAAAGTACATCCAGCCGGGATTCGAACCCAGGTCATCCTCATCCGTAGTCAGTTACACAATCTAAGCTGAAAATTAAATGTGTGAAATTTGTCTCAATCTGTTATTTTTTTAAACTAGCTAAATGTGTACAAACTTCATTATATTTTATTTAAACCGTTTTTACAATTAGTTGAATGAATATATAATCAATTCCTTACTTATCGCATATTTATGTAGCTTAGGTTTTGCACAAAAAAAAAAAAATGCTTCATAATTTTTTATTTTTTAGTAATTTATATTGGATTAGTCTTATGCGTTTTATTAAAATGAACAAAAGGCTGGTCATGTTATAAGAATGAACAAAGACCGTTCAACGATGAAAATATTCTTGGACAGGCTTCTGGAATAGGAGCTAGAGGCTGGCCCAATCTTAGATGAGCTGACTGACTAGAAAGAGATCTCACCATTTCAAGGTGATCAAATCGAAGACCATGTCCGAAAAAAGAGAGGTCTGAAAGAAAATTCTTGAGAAAATCAGAGCTTATTCATGGTTGTCCTGCCACCGAGAAAGAAAAAACTTCTCGATTTTCTCAGTTGTATCACATTTCGATGCTAGGAAAGTTCTGGACATTGCAGTACTTTATGTAAAGAAATCCTCCCCTTAACTGGAAACAGGTTGCTGCTGATTATAAATATTTTAGACAAAGGATATCGGTTATGAGAAACGTTTAATTAAGAATTTTCTCACGATTATACATTTTCTTTCTCAGTAGCATGGCAGTGCTACTGAGGAAGGAAGAATATCGAAAAGAAAATAAAGGGTTTAAAAAAATGATTTCTAACTGAAACTCTCGACATAAATAGGGGAAAATAAAAGAAAAAAAAAACATTAAATTTGATAGTCTAACACAATAGTGTTTACATTACAATAAATATTTTAATTTTAATCTGGTTATGAATAAAAAAACACAAATATTAAATTAATGCAATAAAAGTCAAAGAATCAAAAGTGCCACTTCTAAATGGAATTTTTTTCGATGCAAACGTGAAAATAGGAAATTCTTAACTGTTTAATACGTAAAAGTACACACACATTACTAAGCAATTTAATTAACAGCACCCGTAAATGATGCTTCACATTATGAATGAAGTCTTGAATTAGCTAGAAACAAATCAAAGGATAAAATTTATTCTCTTAAGAGAGCAAAAACAGTATTCTTTAAAAAAATCACAAAAAATAAATATCATTATTATTAAAAAAATAATAATAATAAAAATTGCATTGTGAGAGCATAGAAAGAAAGGAGGCTCCGATGCAAGACCAGTAATTTTTTTTCTTACAGCGATACATAGATGATAATTTTAAAAACAGAAGAAACATATCTTGTTTTCCTGAAGCGCAAAAAAAAAAAAAGTTCAGAATGTTACATAGCTTAAATTAATTCGTGGGGCAATTTCATTTATTTTTTGTATGTTGTACAAAATTAGCATATGTATACAATGAGCAAATGCGAAGTGTAAGTTTGGTATAGGAGAAATACCTTTAATATGGTATTTCTAAAAATAATACGATCCCATGAGAAGCAATACACCACTTGCAGAGATGCGTGATGATCACAATTATGCAGTCCATTAATTGTGTAGGAAGTGCGAGCTATTGCTCTTCCAAATGAGTTGAATGCATGGCTGGGGTTTCTAGGGAGAAGATTGAAAACAGTTATACGTCGTCTTAGAGCTTCCCAAACATGCTCATTGGGTTGAGGTACTGTGATCGAGTTGGTCACAGCTGGCATAGCTATTATTTCTTGCGTAAGATAAGCGTCCACTATGCGAGCCTTCTGTGGTCTCGCATAATCATCCTGTAGCACATAAGCATAAGAGGCTTATAGTCTCCGGCATAAGATCAGACATAAGCATCCAGGATATCATCCCTATAGATGTGAGTATTAACATTTCCACGGGGAACGACAGGGAGAACTATGCACCCTCGCAAAAAGATAACACCCTAAACACAAACGCTGCCTGATCTGTTTGCATCTCTTTTACGTATGTTTAATGGATGAAAACCAGTTCCATGTTCTCTCCAAATAAAAATGCCCCAATCATCAGATTCGAGTCTAATCCTAGACTAAACCGTCAAGAGAACAGCCCTCCATTGATTACGCGTCCAGTGGACATGTCGATGTGCCCATTTCAAAAGTTGCCACCTATGGTGTGACGTGAGTGGTATGCAAATGACTGGTAGCCTCGCTTAAAAACCACGCTCGTAAAGCCTTCGAGGCATGGTTAATTTAAATACCAACCTTCCGGATGTTGCAAAGAGAGAATATCTGAGTTCAGCCGAGTTGCGGTTCTAATTCTTCGTGCGCATAATGACGAATATCGGTCATCGGCAATTGTAGCGCGTGGCATTCCTTGGATGAACCTCTTGGATGCCGTTACCTTAGTTAGAAATTGTTGCTAAATTCTATGACTCACTGACGGACTCACATTTAGCCCTTTATCCACTTCTATGTGACTTTGTCCTGCCTTTAGTATCCCAATAACTCGCCATCGAAATTCTTCGGTCAAATAAATTATGGAGGCTATTATTACAAATTTAATATACTAGACTTCTAATCTCAGGCACCTAGCGATAATTGCTGCCTTGCTTTGAGACATCCATTTTTATGCTTCTCGCAAATGACGTATTCAGACAGCAGCGCCACTATTTTACATAATGTCATATTGCTCAGCTTCTTTTACGTACCAATTGGCTGATTTTTGGGAGTGTTATCGCTATTTTTGTGATTTTTCCTTAATTTTTGTTTACCAGTGTAGGATCTTTAACAGAACGAAGTAAATGATATTTGTTTTCGAGAGGAGAGGACCAGAATCAGTTGTTTGCTTATACGAACACTAGCAAATTCAAAGTAAACGGGAAAGGGCAATTTCTGTATACACATCAACAATACACAATAATACTTAACCATTGAAACATTTTTAGAAAATAGAAATACACTCATGTCCCTAAATTAAGGATAATTCAGAATCCCACAGAAATTGTGTAGGTGTAAAATAAAAATTTCACAAGTAGAATTATCACATACATCTCGAAGAATAACATGCAAATTACAAGAAACCACCTGATGGCGCCAATAGTACGTCACAATGACTAGTGTAAGAGAGGGTTGTATAAGGAATGGTTGCAAAGAAGTAAAATTGTTCACAAGAGCTTTAAAAGCCTTTCAGTGCAATAACCGGATAGTTATGGCACAAAAGAAGCATTTGGATGATATTTTACGTGATAGAATAATTTTACGTAAGAATTATCTGAAATGTAGACGTACCCAGCTGAAAATATCCGAAAAACTTGGAGTCGCCTAGATTATCATCTCGAGACTTTGGCAACAGTTTCAAGATGATGGTAATGTGAATAGACGTTACAGCACCCAATTTAACACGCCGTATGAGAACCGATATTTGGCAGTTACTGCCAAAAGAAAAAGACGGAGCACAGCATCAGGCCTGTCTCATCAGCTCTCTTCAGCTACTGGTACGACAATTTCAAGGCAGACCACGTACAGACGCTTAGGGCACATTGGTTTATATCAGGGGTGGCCAAACTTTTGGGATCCGAGGTCTACTCCACATTTAAAAAATCGAAGGTGGTCTACCAATGGTAGAGCTAAATTAACATACATATTTATTTTCGGTTGCAAAAAAATACAGTAAATTATGTAATTTTTCTATTAAAAAAAAATAAAAAAAAAATTAATATTAATATTTACAAAATAAAAATTTACTGACGAAAATAATCAAAGTATTCATATATCAAAAACTTTGACCATCCTATTCACTTCGTTTAGTTGAAATTTTGCACTGTATATCTGCGACAAGTTTATCATATGGTTTCTGGTACGAGCTTATTGCAATGCATAAACACGAAATTATATGTTCATCTGTTAAATGCGACCAATGTTTTTTTTTTTTTTTTTTTTTTTTTTTTTTTTTGGTTGAAAAAGCAGATTCGCAAAGATACCTCAATCCAGTATGATTTCAAAAACAAAATCAATTTGTAAATATTTGGAGACGTTTCCCCAGAAATTAATTTCCAAAAATCAGTATCACTAAATATGCTCTAGATTTAAAAAATATATCGCATCATAATTTAATAATTTCTTCCTCGACCGTGACTGATGTGATATCTATTAAATGTCCTATTTTTTTCAGATACTCCATAAATGTTGACATTTTCATTAAATGGGGAAATATCCTAAAATTGAGTATTTCTTTCAACCTAATCAAATCAGCGAATCTTCTATTAAATTCTTCA
Source organism: Latrodectus geometricus (assembly GCA_026290005.1). Taxonomy (NCBI): domain Eukaryota; kingdom Metazoa; phylum Arthropoda; class Arachnida; order Araneae; family Theridiidae; genus Latrodectus; species Latrodectus geometricus. The sequence goes on along the minus strand of JAPDSC010094588.1, from coordinate 122,704 downwards.
AACAAAACAGGTAAGTATTAAGCGAAATCTATGAAGCCTCGGTTTGGATTATGAATGCACTCTTCCTCAATGTTTTTGAAGTTTCTCAACTCATGTTTTCTTAATTGAGATGCATACCTTTCTATAGCTTTTTAGGATGTTTTAATCGTGCTCATCATGTCAGTTTAGGTTTTATATAAATCGTAAACCTTAAATCATAAATCTTTAAATCGTAAATCTTTGCACAGTTTGTTTTGGGTTTTAAAGTGTAGCTTGCAATAAATTTTTATTTTAAATAATTCATTGATTCTAAGTCATAAGTTATAAATTAAATTGTTAATATCTGTGGTCATTATCAGGATGGTCGCGTGGACTACCTAAAATGTCTTCGCGGTCTACCAGTCGAACGCGGTCGACGTCTTGGCCACCTCTGGTTTATAAGCTCGTAGGCCTGCCAGATGTGTTCCATTTGCCGCAACTCACTGTCGCCTGCGGATAGCCTGGAGTAGAAAGCATGTATTGTGGACACCGCAACAGTTGATTTATGTTTTGTATGATGCTTAACGACGAGTCCAGGTTTAGCTTTCAATCTGATTCTCGCAGGACTTCCATATGGTGAGGGCCAGGTCCCGTTACTACCAAGAGAAGACCATGAAACGACACCGCATCGGTGGTGCAGGATTGCTCGTTTGGGGAGGAATTATTCTGGGTTCCAGAACTAACCTGCATGTTCAGAATGTAGCCATGACAGGCCACATCTATCGGGATGTCATTCTGGAACAATATGCACGTTTATTTCGGGGCGCCATGGGTGCAGAATTTCTGTTTATGGGTGGCAACGCCCGTCATCACCATGCAAACATTGTAGACGAATGCCTTTAATCGGAGGATATCACTCGTATGGACTGGACAGCATATTCACCTGACTTGAATCCAATAGAGCATATGTGGGACATGCTTGGCTCACGAATTGCAGCCAGTCAATCCCCTCCCACATGTCTACTGGAACTTCGGAAGCGCATTGCTTGATGAATGTAATATTCCCCAAATCAGATCGATAATTTGATATTCAGCATGCCTATGCGTTTTATAGCCTGTATTGCATCGTCTGGGGCCATACTATTGTATTAACAATCATACCAACCATGTCATATTGATTTTTGTAAATAGGTACTTTTTTAAAAATTTGCTCCAGGGAGTAAAAATCGCAACTTTTATTAATGATGTCAAACATATAGCATCTATTTTGTTCATTACCTTTGGTTTAATAAATAGACTTTACAAATAAGTCCCATTTGTTTTGCTTCTTTCTCTTACTTTGCCTGAATTTACATTATCCTTAATTTATGGACACGATTTAGTTAAAATTATCAATTTTATGCTGTAAAAATTTTATTAAAACGAAACCAGTCATATTTATCACCAGAGATGGTACCAAGTGCGGGGCGTAGTGTCTACTCCCTATTTGTTACGCCATTGATATTATTTAAAGACCCTATTACATTAGAGTTGCCAATATTTCAGTTTGGCAACTTCCATAGATTTAACTTTGATGTCACAGCTCAATTTTCTGTAACTCGGACTCATTGTCCAATGAATGTTCGAGATTTCTATTAGGTTTGCTATAAGAAAATAGCTGCATTACTACTATCAATAATAGATCTTTTTTTTTTTTTTTTTTTTGGTTAACATGCTTAAGGTTTCATATTTTATTCAGTAGGTGTCCAGATTTCATGATAATCTCCTATTTGGGAATTTAATTTGTAGCCAAATTTTGCTTACAGTATGCTACTTTGCTATTTTTTCACTCAATTTTATCGTTTAAAACTTGGCATATAAAACGATGAAAGCAACTCTTTGTAGATATGAAAAGGAAAAGTATCTGGTTGCTACATGTTTGATTATAAATAAATGTATTTAAAAAGAAAAAAATTAGAGTAGACAATGACTTCTAAAGAGCCAAAATTCTTGGTTGCTTTAATAACTTAAAGAAGGAACTTGCTTTAGAAATATTTTTATGAAATAATTTTTAAAGTATATTTTAGGTATGCATAAATCTTAATCAGTTATAGTGTTATTAGTATTTGTATAGTTTAAGGGTTAATTTGAAAATATGTAAAAAGATACAAAAATAAAGTTTTTGTACTAAAAATTACACGTGAACGCAGTGAAATTAACATTAAATTTTTCGTTTTCATTAAAAGAATATTATTCCTTATTTTAACATATATTTATGATACTTTTCTTTATCAATTGTTCAATAACGCGCGAAAGTAAAATTTTTAAACCCAATTTAATTATTTTCCTCTTTGCTGCTTTCATCTAATTAGTCTACTCAGAACAGAGAAACTGACATGACAAATACTCTAAAAACGTTTACAACTTATTTTTTTATAGTTTTTTAAGTAATGTTACAAAAATTGTATACCATTCTAAAAAAAATCATTTCTTGTTAAATCTAAATTTTGTGAATTTAACATAGTGTACGTATGAAAATTAAGTATCTCACATGCACTCATTAACAATAATGAAAACCGATTACTTCTTTACATGTTATTATTTCCGCTTGGCAAAAAAAAAGACAAAACCAGTTCCGTTAATCATCTATTGGTGATACAAATTGCTCGAGTTGTTGCTGATGCACAAAAAAGTTGCTTATTTTTGGCAACTTATAACTCCAATAATTTTCATCTGGCATGAAACTTGGTGAGAACAAAACAATGTTCAAATTTCAAGTGTGCCACTGTAAAAATAATTAAATAAATAAAAATTCGGAAATTTTATTGGATGACGAGTCCGAGTTGCCGAAAATTGAGCTTTGGCGTCACATAATGTTAAGTCTATGGGAGTTGCTAAAACTGAAATATCGGCAACTCCTATGTAATTGGGGCTTAAGAATGTTAAGAGCTATCTGTATACTGTGTAAGGATTTTAATCAAAAATTTCGTTACATATCTTAAAAGCTTAGAATGATTATTTTTAATTTTTACCGTCTAGCCATAATTGAGTTAAGTTATTCCAGATCCTTTTCAAAACACCAAGTCCAATCCTTCCTAATTTATTATGATCCAATTTTATCTCTCGTAGATTAGGCATATCATCGAATAGATCTTTCGGTAGTGATTCTAATTCATTGTAGCTATATCAAGAAAAAAAATGAAAATATGTGATTCAATATATTGCTCAATACAAAGCAAAAACAAAATTTAAATTTAAATGTCAAAAGTGTTGAATTTACTATTATTTAAGAGTAAATAAGTACTTAATAAATGATAAAAAGTTCATCACTTATGAAATATTCATCTACGAATTGACTTAAATGAATTACATTTTTATTTGTGATAGATGTTTACTTCTGGGAATTTTTTCGATTGTAATATTTCACAACATACCTCTCAGAAATATCTTACACTGTAATTTGGTGCACCTTGTTCTTCTTGAACGTAGCGCCATTAAATGCAATCAACCAATAAACTAACTTATATTGTAATTTCACAATGTTTTGATTTCAATCAGCTTTTGGATTTGGATAATTCACATAAGAAACTGTTTCTTCAAACTAGCAAGATAAATTTCGATTAAAACTAAAAAGTATGCATAAGCCAGCTATATCTGGTTTGATTGAATCCATCTGTTTTTCCATCGATTGGGGAATTTTGTAACTTCAAATAATGAATTATATGGTGGGAAATATATAAATATTTACCTATCCAAATGTTTACATAAACATACAATGATGTACGATCACAAACAATAACGTACATTTTCAGTGTCCCGATGAAATAAAACGTGAATATCTCACACCACTTGCAATTTGTTCACTCAAATGCGGCAAATAAATAATTAATCAATTAACAATTCTCGAAAGTGTCTTTCTTCTGGAACTTTTTTATTGATGGTAGCCTTTACATGTTTTCATTAATATTTTCACTCCGCTATGATGTATAGATATATTTTCTGTATATTTATATGTTTAATGCATCAACATATTCTCTTGCGTCATAATAACTGTATACAGGATAACATTGTACAACGTTTGTACAATTCCACGCATCGCATCTATATTTTCTAGTAATATTTACATTATACATCATACATTATTTTTCTGAACTTTATTTGGTATTGCCTTTTTGTCTTGCACTATACACATTTGGATTTGGTAACTTAGTTTCAGAATTGGATTATGAATAAATATGCAAGTGGTTATCAAAATAATGGAAACATTTGTAAATAATAGTGATATTTAAGTATATATTTTGTAAACATTAAAATTTGATCCTTGCAGCCAATGTTTCCTAAAAACTATGTACCATAGTAATACGAGGTAACCATGAAACAATAAAGCCGTATGTGATATTAGTAAAGTCATATTTAACTTAATTTTTGTCAAAAGCCTAAAATTTCAAGTATCACATACTTTCAGAGCTCACATTTTCGGAGCTAGATTCACAGGAGCAGCTATGACCGAAAATTCCAGCTTTTAGGATCTTCTAGGTTTACAGTGTATAAAGGGTTGGCAATTGAATAAAATTCCAGTTGCATTCGTGTAAGAGTCATGTGTATTTTACTTTGATAATAATTAAACTTTAACCATGAGCATATATGAAAATAACTATATAAGGTGAACTTACCTGTATATAAGTTGTACCTACCTGTTACTGTAAATTTCCTGTATGTGTTTGAAAGGTAAACGGCCGAGTTGGTCGCTGTTATTATTTATATATTTTGTCTAGTTTCAACTTTAAAAATGTTTTAATAAATGTTTTTTCCCTGCATAAGATGTTTGTGTTAGAGTCCTTTCAGAACACTTATTTCTGCATACATCAACCTAAATCTACTGCGTTTATACTCTGATGTCTTCACACAAACATAAAGTCATGGCAGTGTTACACAATATTGTGAGATAAACTCTACAAAGTAAAACAGGGGACATAAAGAGAAGCTGAAACTTAGTGTGAAAGACTGATGGGTATTGAAACTGGTTGTAATATCTAAAAAGGAAACAACTTAGCTAAAGTAATCACAGAGATCAAGTACCATCGGTATACCTTAATGTTCACAATAATAGTTTTGAGCTGCTTTCATAAATAAAACATTTGCAGCAATGTGGCAATTTTCAAACTATATGCTTCAAATGTTGATATTATTGTCCACTAATTTAAAGTGGATCCACATCCAAACATTTTGGTCGATTGATACGTGGAAAACAGTTATATAGTCAGATAAATAATTTTTCATTTTTCCCTACAACTGAAACAATTCATGTTTGGAGGATACCAGTGCAAGCCTGTGATCGTGACTCTTTCGAATTGTCAAGTAAAAAGATGTATCTTTTGTGATATAGACATCCATGTTATGGTTCTCTGTTGTCTAAAACGTAACCATAAAAGAAAGCATCACTGTAGAGAAGTATACAGAAATTTTAGCAAACCAGTATTATATTATGAGGCAAACTTTATTTCGTATAAGAGGGGGAATTTTCTAGAATAATTATGCTTCTATTCATACAGTGGAATTTCTCCAATTATAGTTTTCTGAACACTGGAAGGAGAAATAAAAGATTACTTTAGCTCAAAGTTCCCCCATTTATAATGAATTATAATAATTGTTATGATTTATAATGAAACCGTTATGGTCCCTTTTAGAAAGTTAAATCTGGAATCAATATCTTCCATACATTTCTCATTCATTATTTCCTAACTTATGTGTTCTGATTTTTAATCGAATAAAAAATATATTATTTGTCAAAGGCTATCATATACATCATATTAGTAAATAATTCCTTGTTTTGCTAATCCTGTAAGGTGTTTTGATTATTTTGATAACCATCTATTTTGCTTCGTCTTTTTATTAAGTTTTTTCAATTTTACTGAATTATTTAGGATAAATTTTTCACAGTACAAATTATCATTACCATATTAATTCATGTTCCTATATTAAACGTATAATTTAAAATCTGAAGTATACATTATATTACCTCAAATCTATGCTCCACAAGTGCACCGCTCGTTTAGGGAATATGGAACGTTTAATCTTCTTAATAAAGTTATTAGATAGAGAACATATAGTGAGATTTTCATTCTCTTGAAAGGCCTTTTCATGTACCCACCGAATATTACATTTAATCATCTGTATTAATCGTATACCTGTCCAGTACTTGAATGTGTCAGGAACAGTTGAAAACTCAGAATTTTCTATGATCACAGTTTTTAAGTTGGTCATCGTAGATAAAGCTGAAAAATTCCAAGCAAAAACAAAAGAACTGTCGTAAACTTCAAAGTTTTCCAATGTACTTTCGATAGAATAAAAAGGAGGGATGTTATATTCTGCAATATGTAAAAGACTAAGAGTTAATTTAGAAAATATTAATTTTTTAACAGATGCATTTTTAGCATCACGAAAAACATCTTCAGGCAATAAGTCCAAAGTAGAATTGTAAAGTTCAAAAATATGTATGGGATCTGTAAAGTTTGCTAAGACATTCTGAAGTGTTTCTGCTTCTGAAAGAATACCTTGGCAACGCACATGATTCTGTCCGCTTCTTCGAAATGGTAGTAGCTCACAAGTTATTGAATCAGCGGTAGAAAGCTCTAGGCAAGAAATATAGACTAAAATTATAAACCACTTGTATGAGATCATCACGTCTTATTTTGGACAGCTACAAAAAAAGAAAAGAAATATTTTTAAAAAAAAAATTAATGTGATAATAATTGTTAAGTTTTCACGAAATTTTTGGGAAACTTAAAAAAATGTAATTCTATAATCAACTGGTATTCATCAAAACTTTTATAAATATTCAACGGTTTTTAGCTTTTGTAAAATAAAAATTAATTTAACAAATTTATATAAAGTTAAAGAGTATAATTTAAACAATTTTGTGTTCAAAATAAGTTCTTTCAATCAATTATAGTTAAATATAACAGTGCACACAATTTTATATTATACAAACAAGCATTGTTTTTATTTATATTTGAAGTTAAATTTACGCGTTAGTTAATAAAACTCAGCTGAAATAATATAATTAATTATTGTTTCCATTTCAAATTACATTATTATTATTATTTCCATTTGAAATTATATTTATATACACATATTTATGCGTGATAAGAGTAAATTTATTAATTTAAAAATTATAAGTCTATTTAAACGTATTTATATTACGATAAAGTAAGCGTAAGCGATTTTATTGATGAATAATTTTAACATTATTTTCAACACATACAGTGTTTATTTTTTTTATTTATTTTTATTTATTTATTTTTTTAACAACAATGATGTTTAATCACAGAGCATACTTATTGTTTTAAAAATCAAGTCATTAAACTGCATTAATAAAATAGTTGTATATTGTATGGGATCTGTATTCATGCTCTCTCAACTCAGTTAAATAAATATAATATATAATACTAATATATATAAATATAATATAATACTATACTATATATAATATATATATTAATAATCATAATATATAATATAAATAATCATACCTCTTCAGGATATGTAAAAATAAACAATAATTCATGAGGACATTTGGCTCGAAATATCTAGGAATTGACTGCCGAACAGGCAGTAGAATAGTTGGTATTCAAGTCTTCAGTTAAAAAATACGCGTGTTTAGTTCCAATCCAAAACTATGCATTTGGAGTTAAATTTGAAGCCAAAAGTAGTCCCTATATCTCAAATGACTGTACCTCAGATGACCGAGACTTCTAGATAATTTGATATAGGTAGTTTCCAGCAAACTTTAATATTATTTAACATATTTTATGTTATTATCAATATTATTATTTACTATAATAGGGCTTAAGGCCCTCTCTTTCTCAAAATCAAATAAATGCCCATACTTTTGATGAAGACACACCAACCCGATAACAATAGAGTATAGAATGCGGTCTCTTCACGTTGTCATGTTTGACTCCAACCTATTGAGAGAGAGAGAGAGACTGACTCTGGGTATCCGTAGTGGCTCGGAATTCACGTTAAAGTATAGGTCCTGGTCTTAATTGCTCTTGTGAACAAAAAACGACTGTTCAGCAAAAAGCAAGCCATCTCGAGATTGTTTTAACCATTTCTCTTAATGAAATACTTTTAGCAGAGAAATTGTTAGTTTCGTTAAATTCATTCTAGTACTTATATTAGAAAGCCTGGTGGCGTTGTGAAAGCGCTTTGCCTTCCTAAGGCATAGGTTCGATCCTCGGGATGGGCAAGGCCGACTCCGCCTTTCATCCCTTCAGTGGGTCGATAAAACCGAGTAACAAGCATGCTTGGGAACTAAACATGGGAGTGCGTCAGGCTGATTACCTAACCGGAACATATGTATCGCACCCCAGAGCCCTTGGTCAAGGAAACAGGTATGGACGACTATTCTTTAGCTCCCAAATAGGCTCGCATGCCAATGAGTTTAGTTTAGGTTTTAGTACATACATTAGAGCTAAGATGAGTTTAAAAAAATTGAAAAAAGACTCTCACCTTATTTGATATCCAAATAATCAATTCTAATAGAAGAGTATTACTTTTATAATATTTATTTCAATATTATAAAAGTAATACTATATAATTATAAAAATAATAATACAATAGAGGATTTTCATTATATATTAGTTTGGGGAAAAAGAAATCCATTATTTTTACGTGAACTTTATGTAACTTCTTTTGGATTCACTTTGTAAAAAGGTTTAAAACAGCTTTCATGTAGATTTTTAGGTCTTGCGCGTTACGACTGCTGACATGCGGTTAATTTCGATCATTTTTGATATTTTATAGACATTTTCGACGATGCTGTATCCACATACGAGGTGCATCTCTAACATCAAAAATACCCGAACGGAATCGATGAAACAAAAATTGTACGTAACTGGTTGTTACAGTCTTATATAGGACGATAAACACCTTTCACAATTTTAGCCACCCGGCTATCTTTTTCGCCGTTACAAGAGAAAAACGAAAATGTATCGAATTTTCTGTTTGTTGTCTTCCATTTTTAAAACCCTGTACTCGTAACTGAATTAATCAAACAAAAAACCGCAAGAGGATATTTTAGTGTCAAATGTCACCTTTCCAACGAGCATAAATCTGAAATTGTTTGATAGATACCTCCCGAGATATCGATCACTACAGACGTCTACCGAAAAAAATAATGGATTACTTTTTCCCCAAACTAATATATATATATATATATATATATATATACCAAAGTCCTACACTGTATTTTATCACAATTTTAATGTTTATTTATAAAAATTTAAAAATCTTACCTCGAAAATTAGCGCGATGTAACTGTTTTGAAGACTGTGGATTCTACTTATGTAGTTCTGCATTCTGACAGTCTTAAAAGTAACGAAATTATTCTCACTTATCAGTTTCCATGGAAGAGAATTCTTATCTCCACTTCAGGATTGGAGAAGATAGGAGGACCATAAAAATGTGTCCTGTTTCAAAATGGAAATGAAAATATGCTTTATAGTAATGTTAAAAGAAAAAAGAATATTTTCCATTTGAATTATAAAGAAATAAATAAGAAGCAATAAAATTATCTTGCTAGGAAAAAACAGTACCCTTAAGCACGTATGAAGTAGCTTGCGAATTTCATTCTTTTATTTACTGAAGTAGAAAAAAAGTCAAAACAATAAAATAAAAAAGAATGCAATAAAATTATCTTCCTCGAACCTGTGGTAAATAAAATAAAACTGATCGGTTGTTTTCATAATTCTTTAAAAAAATTGAATTTTAGAAATATGAAATTATATTATTATAATATATATTTCACGAGAATGGTTCATATATTTTAAAATATTTAATTTTTATGAATTTTAAACTGATCATTTCCCCTTTTTTAAATTATAACAGATGTACAATTAATAATTAATTAATACATCAACTAGAAATTTATGAATTCAATGATTTGAAATATTGAAGCTATTGTTTGATATTGAAAAGTCAAAATGCTCTCTATTTTTTGGAAAAATTCAACATATCTTCAAAATTTATAGATATTGTGAAAATTGTTGGTCTTGATGAAAGTGTAGCTGAATTATGGTATAATTGTATTAATAGAAAATACTTTTTTCCTAAAACAGCTGAATTGACGAAGATGTTTTTGTACACTGGCCATCATAACTGCAACTTCCTGAAGGAAACGTGCAAATAACATGAAATTTACAATAAGCATTAACGGAGGTGAGGTATGCAAAGGATTAAAATTTCATCGCAGACGCACATCACGCGCGCCTGTGACCCCACTTCAAAGCGCTTTTAAGGCTTGAGATTTCGACGATTTCTAATGTGGCAATTGTGTGTGAGTGTTTTTTTTTTTTCCAAAGAAACAATCAATTATGCCACGTAGAAAAGAGCGATTATTGTTTTGATCAAATATCCGAGTTCGACAAAGGAAGGATAGAGGCCTATCGAGATAGTGGATAATCTTTCAGAAAATCGGTACTCGTGTTGGATGGAACCAAACAACTGTACTGCGAATATGTGATCGTTGGATGCAGGAAGGTATGACGGATCGACGTGTTCGATCGCATCCTCATCATTGCGCCACTTCACGCAAATTATGCACAGGGCAGAGACGGATCTCACTGCTACATCACGAACCACAGCATATTCAGTCTGTAACGCATCATTTAGTATCTGAGCGTACCAGTCTTCGCCGCTTACAGCAGAGAGGTCTGTCCGCAAGACGTCTATTGCTTTGTCTATCTTTGCCGCAGAGCCATAGACATCTATGCCTCCAATAATGCAATTAAAGAAGGATGTGGACGACAAAAGGGAATGAAATTGTCTTTATTGACGAATCACGCTTCTGTCTGCAGCATCCCAATGTTTGCATTCAAATCTGTAGACCCTATGGAGAGAGGATGCTGAACAGCTGCATTATGCACCAGGTATCATGGTATGGGGCAGTATTGGGTATCTCTCTTACACTCCTCTAGTACGAATTGTCAGTACTTTAAACAGCCAGCGCTATATTTCCGTCGTGTTGGAGCCAGTTTTCCTTACTTTCAGGACTTGCCCACAGAATAATGCTTGATTGCAACAGAATAATGCGTAACCACACATAACATGCATTGTCCAAGGGTTCTTCATCAATCGCCAGACATGATTGCTTCCCTGGCCGGCTCACTCTCCAGATCTT